>ARYC01001538.1:0-78298 GCA_000711775.1 Oxytricha trifallax | reverse complement strand
CTCTTCGAAACCTTTAAGATTGAGTATGGCTCTTTTTGCTCCTCTGAGTAATTGTTGGTCCACTGTTTCCGATAGTTATCTGGCTCCTATTCTGAGTTTAAGCTCATCTATCAGTTCTTAGACTAGCTCTTCGTAGTAGTATTTGTCTTTTCTTGTTTGTGATTTATAGATGTCCGTCAGTAGTCCTTTTACATCTAGATTAGTGCAAATGTTTTAGTTCATTATTGAATAACCTAGGACAGATGACATCCTATCAATCCATTACTTGTTTAGCATAGGGAGACATTTTTAGTATTCCCAAGTGCATATGTGAGCGTCTAAGTAGCAGGATTCTTAAAGTAGAACATTATCCGGTTCTGCTTTTTTGTTGCCAACTAGATCCTAGTAATAATCTTTAAGCCTTAAATATGTACCTTTTCCGATTTCATATTGGAATCCTAGGTTTTCAAAGGGGTTTTTTAGGATATTCTTTATTTCCTGGTATTAGAATTTAGGGTTATTAACCATTTCTTGCAGTATATTCGTTTTGTTGTTGTTGAGGTAGAGCTGTATTTGTACTGTTTTGTCGTTAATAACTCTAGCAACCCCATAGTTCTGTGCTTTGAAGTCGTTTTTTACTTTCAGTATCTCGTCCCAGAAAGGTAGTTGCAGATTTTGAAAGTCTTGAGGTTGCTTAACCTTTTTTAGAAGCACCTGAAAACATGCTTTTTGTATGAGTTATGAGGGTGTAGCTAGGATTCAACTTCTGTCTATCAGTTTACATAGATTTGTGTAATATTAATTCATTTTTATCTATATTTTGTCTGATTAGATCTTTGTGGAAGATATTTGTAAATTCTCTGTTTTCTCTTTTTGTATAGTCTATGGTCTCTGCTATAGTTCTAACCTAGTCATCAATTTCTGGTCGGAAAATACTGTTCAGAATCTGTTCTGGATTTATCTAGTATTATATATCCTACCGGTCTGTGACGTCAGTGATGGTTGATCTCCTTATTGGAAGATTTAGGTGTATGTCATTGATCATCCACTTAAGGTCTTTAATGGTTTTCCAAATATTTGTGTCTATCCTCTGTATGAGCCTATGTTGATGTTTATGATAACTGAAGAGGAACTTCATCATTTCCTATTGATTTGAATAGTACATTGCAGGGATATCTTAGTGGAATTTCTAGCTTACTATACAGGCACAATATGATCTTTAGAAGAGTCTGACTTAAAGAGGTTTAAGCAGTATTACTTCTTGAGAGCTTTTATTGAGGTATCTAAAGAGTTGAGGAAAGTTACAGTCCTTCAATTCTCTATGGCTATACTCACTGATAATTTTTTCCAGTTGTGGTCTAAGTGCATCTAATTTATAGATGATGTTCTATCCCTTAGAGTTCCAC
The DNA here is from genome assembly GCA_000711775.1 of Oxytricha trifallax. Classification (NCBI taxonomy): domain Eukaryota; phylum Ciliophora; class Spirotrichea; order Sporadotrichida; family Oxytrichidae; genus Oxytricha; species Oxytricha trifallax. Next base: position 76,913 of record ARYC01001538.1, on the reverse strand, counting down.
CTAAGTGAGTTCATTTATTTATTAATTAAGTGCATTTTATAATAATTATAATTAATAATTTAATTAAATTTACACTTTAACAATAATTATCGGCAATATTTCATTTATAATATTAAAAAGCTATTTAAAATTTTTTAATTAGAGCAATTATTTGATAATAAAATAAATATGAAGAAAAGAAAATATCAGCTTATTAAGATAATAGCAAATAATTAATCGGGTAAATCAATTCTAAATCATAAACGTAGCTTCTTCACAGTCGCTTCTTTACAACTGTCAATCAATTTAATATTATTTACTTATAATTATTCAATTAAATCATTTATTTGATTATGTTCAATTAATAATCAATAATTCACATAAGTGAGCATAAATTCAACGAAGAACAGTTAATAGCTCATATAGAATAGCGATGGGAATTAACTTTAGAATTAAAATGGACAGATCAGAAATATTGTATCTACAAATGCTACTATGGTTGTAGAAAAGTCATTTAACCAACCAGATTTCAAATTTATTTAGAAATTCATAAGCAATTCAGGTTAATTTCACAAATTCTTGGCTTATAAATTACTTATTTTCTTAGAAAGATTTGAAATACAAAGAACAGGAACTGCTATCATCCTCTCAAAACAATATTTTGAACGTTTCCTATTCTAACTAAAGTAAGTATTTTTATCAGTATTTTCACATCAAATTGTTCCAAACTTGATTTTGTAAAAATTTCCTAATTTTTTATCAAATTTTCAAGTCAGATTTAATAAAACCCTAATTTTAGCTGATATTGAAAAAAATTCATTGAGAAACGGCGTCAGTGGTGACGGTAGTTGCTTAAAAAATAAAAAATAAATTTTATAATCCTTTCGGTGAAGATGGGTTCGTGGATGCCAATCAGATATTTAAGATGCAAATGAAACTTCCTACCTCAACCCATTTAACATACAAAGAAAAAAGTCTTAGAAATAAAATCACTCAAGCAATAATAATTCTATATCTAATCATTCTTAGAATTAGTTTAGATAGCAGCATTAGCATTTTAATATTATTTATATATGTATATTGAGTTGAAAAATTTTTAATATTTTGATCAGCACTTATCTGAAGGGAGAGACTCAAATTTATCAGTACAGAAAGGTTCCCCTCCAGATAGCAAAAGACATCTCAGACAAACCAAAATTCACTTAAACATCTACAAGTACCAGGCTCTAAAAATGTCATAAACGATTGAAAGCATTAATGAAACAGTAATTTAAAATTAATCATTAAAAGAGAATACATCTGAGATGTGTGGGAATAGCAGTCCGTTGATAAAAGAATATAACCTCATTATTTTTATATTTATATATATATATAATGAATATCTAAATGTTTTTTATAACTTTAATAACACAAATGATCACACTTAGTGGTATTTCATTAAGTGGCTTGTACAGCTCGAGGGATGAAAGTGAAATTCAATTTTTGAATTTTGCAAAACTGATTTACTTTACAACTATGGTATGAAAATATTGGCTTTTTCAAGTAATTTTAAGAAAAGTAAGGGCTTTGGCTGTCATAAAGTAAACTTTTATAAATTTATTTGTCAATCTAATTATAGACTATGTTTTATATTGATTAAGTTTTTTAGTTTTACTAATTATTAAGTTCAAAATATCATATTATCAAATCGCATATAGAAGGGAAAACATGCCAATGGCATGTTACTTTACTTTCAAGTTTACTCATAAATTTATTGGTGATGATGACGATCAAGTTTATTTTACACTGAGCTTTCCCAACATATATTCTGACCAGTAAGATGATTTATCTTGAATTTAATAGGATGCTTATACTTTTTATATTGATTTAAGTATAGTTATTTAAGTTGAAACTGTAATAACTACTACACAGATAAATATACAAAAATTTAATGTATATTTTAAAAGTCTATACTCAAAACTACTTCTACAGAATACACTGTGTAAAACACTTGCAGGCAATAAATGTGAATATATAACTATATCAAGCAAGGAGAGAGATACCCTGGAGTAAAATCCTGATTGTAAACCATAACCCCAAATGGGCGTGTTTTTATGTACTAGAGTTCACTCTGGAGAGAGTAATGCTTCTTGGATGATGAAAGGAAATATGAATTATTATCTTTTAATTATATAAGTGGGGGGGTCTAAGTAGATGCAAAAAATATTTTAAATTCCTAAGTCGGTGCGAGATCTATATTTCACATTATTGATAAATTTAATCATCCAACCCCCAATAAAAATTAACATTATTTTTTTAATTTACTTCTCATCTTCTATATCGAATTCCTTCATGACATCTTGATCATTTGATACTAATTTTCTATGAAGAAATCATATTATTTTTATTTAAAATATTTTTTTTCTTTTGGGCAGATAATTATAATAACTATAATAATGAAATAGATTTTCATAATAAAATCGAATTAGTAAATTAAAAAAAAAGATTGGAAATTAAGAATATCATTACTATTGATGATTCGATTATTTGCCATTATGAAGTAGAATAATCAGTGTGTGCGAACATGATTTTTCGCCAACATCATAAATTTTATTCAGTAGTAATGATATTCTTAATTTCCAATCTTTTTTTTTAATTTACTAATTCGATTTTATTATGAAAATCTATTTCATTATTATAGTTATTATAATTATCTGCCCAAAAGAAAAAAAATATTTTAAATAAAAATAATATGATTTCTTCATAGAAAATTAGTATCAAATGATCAAGATGTCATGAAGGAATTCGATATAGAAGATGAGAAGTAAATTAAAAAAATAATGTTAATTTTTATTGGGGGTTGGATGATTAAATTTATCAATAATGTGAAATATAGATCTCGCACCGACTTAGGAATTTAAAATATTTTTTGCATCGACTTAGACCACCCTTTATTTTAACATCGAAAATTTATTTCAAGATGATTTTCTCAATAAAATTTATTTAAAAAAATTGAGGTTTGATTGACTTTTTAATGATTAATTCATTAGAGGCTTGAGTTTTAAGAGAAAAATTGTGTTTTAAGTTGTACCGATGATTAATTAAGATGGCGTCATAAATGGAAATCATCGATGTTCTTTATGTCAAGCTGATTTGAATAGGAGATGGAAGACACCAAGTAAGATCGTACATCCTGTTGTTTTCCCATTAAGAGAATTATAAAGCTTATGATATTTCTTTGTATTGCATATTATTCAGTGATGTTGACAATTTTAATTTGATAATCATATTTTAAGAATGGTTAAGACTTTCTCAAAAGAAATAGAAATAGCACTATATTGTGATTTTCATGGTCATTTTCGTTGAAAATATTTTATAAATGGCAATAATTACTCTGACAAGCCTGATACTGCTAGGGTATTTCCATATATCCTCTCAAAAATTTGCGATTATTTTTATTATATTATTTAAAATCAAAATTAATTCTCTACTGTATTTAGTCTATAGTTGATAAGTGACTATTTTAGTTTCGAGTACAGTAGATGTTCAATGAATAAGTAAAACAATCAACCGCCGTATACAATGTGGAATGAAATTAAAATTCCTAATATTTAAACAATGGAAGTTCTTTTTCAGAGGCAGACCAAGGAGCTTTGAAAGATCAGCATTTCACAACTGATCATTAACGATGAGTGGAAGAAAATTGCTTGAAGCTTTGATTGTCTACTGCAAGATTTATCATTTCAATTAAGTATTATATATAAATGAAATCTATTTGAAAAATGCTATGAAATTAAAAATCTTGAGATGTCCAAGCCACACTAATTGAAATAAACCTTAAAAATCACAAAAAATCTAAAAAAGGTTAAGAGAAAAATAAATAAAATTAAGACTATAAATTTGCCCTTGCTTTAAACTCTTACTTGTCTTTCAATTTCGATTCTTTTAGAAGGAACTATCAGAAAATAAAGAATTGCTCAAAATGACAGAGGGAAATGGAGAGGGCAGCTCAGGTTCAGCAGTGAGCCAAGGGAGGAAAATCTGGAAGAAAAAGAAATGGCTAAATTGTTCCAATTAAAGTCAAGAAAAAGAAAGCTGAAAATAAGAAGAAAAGCCTGGCTGATGCTAGAGCACTGAAGAAGAAATATAAAAATAAATCATCTTATATTCAATTTAAACTGTATAGAGAAGAGTTTCCTGCTGCTAATTTGAATAAGTTGAAAAATTAGAAGCCAATGACTCGATCTCCTGTTTAGAAAATGTTTTAAGTTTTAAAATATTGACATTTTTCACATTTATTTTAGCATCTACCCAAGCCCTCTCTATAACAGGTTGAAACAAAGGCAACTGAAGAAAATTGGAACGGTTGATGCCTGAACTTTGACCTCAGATAGAGGTTCAGACAACGAAGTAGGTAAACAACCACGAAGGGTAGGTTCTTAAGCTAATTAAAAATCAAAATATTCTCTATTATTGGGTGCAATAGATACTTAGAGTTTTTCTTTGAATAATTTAATTCCCTTAAATGCCTCAGGTTCAGGCACCTATCCTGGTGACATCATTACTTATAATTCCGATCCTTATTTCTAATTGAATTAAGCTTAAAAAGTTATCATGTATGACTTTGGTAGTAGTCCTTAACCAGCTTTCCATGCATTAAAGTTTAGCTAAATTTGTGGTAAAACTAAAAAATAAATAGGGTGAAGAGACAATCATTATTTCTTATCATGAATCATAAAAAAGCTGCAATTTATTCTTGTTTATAAAAATAATTTTCATATATTATAATTAGACTTAAAAAGAAAAAAGTCAATTCAAAATTCAATATGCAAAAAAGCACAAAATTTGAGTATTAAATGCTAAATCAATTAAAAAAACTATTTTTATTCAATATTAAGTTATATTTGGTTAAGAATATTAAAAATCTTAAGATGAAAAGAGCAATAACAATTCAAGCAGATTATAAAAAACTCCCAAAGATAAAATAAGTTTCATAGCTTTTAGTAATCAAAATGTAACTTTAAACTTGGCAAATCAAAACACCCTAGGTATGTCTCATCATTAAAGCATGAAATTAAATAAAACACCATATTCAAATGACAATTAAGTGTATGATGGTTCAGTATGAATAATAGCGATTAAAACTAAATTAGATTCAGGGTTCAACAATACTCAAAATATAAATTAGAATTAGAAGTCGCATTCATAGCTGTACGGAAGACACTTTCGTTCTGAAATTTTATAGGGATTAAATATATAGACAATCTAATCTTAATAAAATGGCTTGACTAGCAAATGGATTAAAAGAGGCATATAAATAGTAGTAAATTAAAAGAGAACTTGAACTCCAAAATAAAGTATTTCCTTACAAAATAACAATAATCTTTATAATATAATTATTATATAATTCCCAATTATTCAATTCTCATGACATTAATAGATTATATTACTTTACAAAATAATAAATTAATAAATATTTTAATTTAAATTGGGACATTAATCTTACTTTTATCAAATAATGTACAATCTAACTATTTATTAAGTTTTGAATCTAGAAATAACCCATCTAATGTAATAAATTCCCCAAAGAAATAAATTAAAAGCTCTAAACAACTCGGCATTCAAAAACTTTACTAATTAAAGATAAATGGAGGCTTTTCAACTTCAAACAACACCAATAACTAGAATTTTTTATATACCAACTAGAGCTCTTTGAATCAAGAAACTAGCCAGTAACAAAGATTCTGGCAATCTTTAATGAGCAAGAAAATTTTGGATAATTAATCCGAAAATATGAATTAAAACATGATCTAATTAATGAGTAAAGGTAGTTTCTCTAATCAACGCTTTTCGCTAGAGCTATAAAACTCAGCAAGTGTTGAAAAATCTCAATATTAAAGAACTAAATACATTTCAAAAAAAGAAAAGGCTTCCTGAAATCAACGAAGTATAGAGACTCATTAAAAATTTACTATAAAATATGTAAATAATAATCAAGGAGCAAATCTGTTGCAACAATAAGTAATAAGTAGCTCATCACAAATAAAATAGCAAACCATTCTCAGTTTAAACACTCTTTGAGCTAGTCATCCCCACAAATTGTGAGAAACTTGAACATTTACAATATTCAGTAATCTTTGATTAAAAAATACGGAAACTAAAAAGCTCAATAACTAGGGGAATAAGTTTTTTACTAAACACACAGCATTGCTTAGTGCTTGGACAGAAATACTAACTATGGGGAAAGAGGGTTAATTTACTAAAATTAAAGCTAAAACTCAATAAAATAATCATAATGATTATTAAAATAGAGCGTTAACTAAGTAAATTCAACTTTAAAATGTAAAAATGAGAACCAATTTCAACGAATATAGTGTTGTAATAAATAACAATTTTATCAATAATAGAGTAATAGTTGTTAATGCTCAAAAATATTTGTAATTTTAGTAAAATATGCACAAATTTATTATAATTAATGCTGATAATTAGTATTCGTATTTTTATGAATGATCATGATTTTAATGTCTTAACTTTTAAAATATGTTTTTTATAAATAATTGCGATGCGATTGTAACAACTTGCTTCTTGTCTCTTTCATTTTTGGAATTTATTTTCAGTTCTATGGCTTAACTCTAAAAAATATTTTTTATTAATTCTAATCGTATCTTACCTTTCTAGCTTGATGGTAAAATTTTTAAATGATATAAAAATGTAATCGTATTTCTCATTGACTATTCCCAGTTCTTTTCTAAGTTCTTCGAATGAAGAGCACTCTCTCAATTTTACAAGTTTAATGAGGCATCTGTCATTCTTACTAACGAAATTTTTAGCTCCTTACATTTAGTACTCTGCTTCTCCAACTGCTATTAAATTTGTGATTGAAGCTTTATCTAAATATTGCTCCTCTTCCCAGTGCTTTTAGAATGCCATTTCCTTCAATTTGAAAGTGTAGTTGGGATACAGATCTTCAAAATCCACTCTGGCAGAGATGATTCTTACATATTTCATAACAAGTGTGTGCAAAGTGGGCATGAGCTTTGATGATGAAAATTCAACCCAACCTTTCTTGGCATTAGGTGATATTAAAAAAATAAAAACGAGTAAAAGACTATATTAAATTGTTTACTAGAAGTGAATATCGATTTTAATTGAAACAGATATAAATGTAAAATAAATATATAATAAAAATCATTCTTCGTGCATCATAATTAAAGAGGAAATTATAATTTTTAAGTTATAGACTTTAATCAAGAAAATAAATTTGTTAAATCTATTAGTTTCAATAAGCAAAATAATTAAAAATAAAGGCTTTGAAAAGCCATATATTAAATTTTAAATTTTCTTAGAATAATTATATTATATTTTTTCAGTAATGACTACCTCTGATTCATTAAGACAAGCGTTCATAAGTTTAATAGCTTAATCCTAAATTTCTCCCAGTTAAGTTTTATATCTTTCACATAGATAATCATAAATCCAATTATCAATAGGATTAAATGAGTAGTTGGAAACAACACATCTTCCCAATCAAAAATAGTTATATTTTTGCTTGGCTTTGGCTGTTTCATTGGAGATTCTGAGTTTAAATGGACCATGCTACCTTAAGACTGAAATATCTGCACCCTATTAATCATTAATGTTTTCAATTATAGAGGGATCTATTTTGCAACATTTCTTCTTCGTCTATTTTTAAGTCAAAATTTAAAATGTCTTAATTACCCTAATTTTGCATAAATTCAAAACTTTTTATTTTTAAATGTCTAAATCGAATTTAGTTCAAAAGGCTAGCAATTAGAAGAAGTTTATCTTTATACGCTGCTCTATTAGCTATTTATTTAGAGTCAATGAATCTATTTTTAGCTGATTCTGAAACTAATCAAAAGTATTTTATAATACTCTAGATTATTTCAATTCTTAGTCAACTTATAAATCGTATATCTTTTCATCTCCTGGTGTTGTTAGAGTTTAACCTTCATCTATTTGATAATTTGAGGATAGTTTATTGGGAAGAGTGTGTGCTTAGTTTTCTAATTTAGTCTCTTAAAAATAAAAACTAGGCTTTCCATTTCCTGTTTAGACTATATAACTGCATCCTAAATTTTATTCTTTAAAGTTAGAAGAATATAAACTCCCAAAATTGGTTTCTGAATCTTGCACTGAAAAGTTCTATCAAAATAGTCATCACAACAAATAAGATTCTGATCTAGATGATTTGCAATATCTTTCCCTAATCAAGAAATCTAAAATCGCTCTCTTTTTCTAATTTCCTTCCAAAGTGAAGCTATCCTATATTTGATATTCCTAACTTTGTCAGTAACTTTTATCTTCTCACTGTGTTATCAATAGCACTATTACGTAATGGAATTCTTTCAGTACTTCCTATATTTCTTACTTTCGAATTTTTCATTCCAAATTTGTGATGAAAAGTAGAAATTGAAAACTTCTTGTACCCGTATCATTAATCCTAGATTTCGTTTATTTCGTTGGATGTGTATTTTATTCTTCGATCTAATAAGCTTTAATTTCCAAACCTTTATCCGAATTTTCTATTGCTATTTTTTATTCATAATTTAGTCCAACTTAAATTCACTCTTGTAACGCTCTTTATCTCCTGTAGTCTTCCCAATAGTGCGAGACTAATATCCTGCTCAATTTCTTTTTTGGTCATGCCCAAGTTATTGTCTCCACTAAGAACTGCTCTTCCATTATAGTTACTGTTTTCATACTTTTATATATGGTAAAGGAAGAACTTTATTTATAGTCCTTCCATCTAAAATATTTTATTTCATAATAGACTTAGTATTCTTAAAACTAATCAAATAATAATGAGGTCTTTCATAACTGGTGTTGCTTAAATTAATATTATTAGAGGTAGAATTTAAAGTTGTATTGCTAGCATTATTTTCAATTTGGAGGTTTTTGGTGATTTTTTAAATTATTTTCTTCTATGATACTAATCTATTCTAGCTTTATAGCTTCCATCATTCAATAATATCAATTTTTAACCCTATTTATATGATTTAAATTTAAAGCAATTGATTCCATTTAAATTTGTCTCAGTAATATATATATAAATAAATTAAATGATTGGCCCTACAGAAATTAATAAACTTAAGATATATATAAATAAAGAGAGGGTAATGATATTTACAGAAGTAAAGAAGGACTATCTCAGATCTAGAATGTTACTTGCCTTGTTGTGATTAATACGAATGCGAATTTGAATGATTGTTGTTTCATAATTAATTGCCCATTATTTTAGGTAAAATGGTTTTAATTTAGAAATAAATCATAATAAAATTGTATTTAAGATTGGAATTATCATCTAATAAATAATGTATTAAATCTTCCTTATAATATTTACAATGATTTATTATACATAGATAATTAAAATTATTTATATGAATTGAATTCCTGACTAGAATACAAAATATCCTGCTTAATCTGATTTATAAAAATCATTATTGATGTTTTGCTCAAAATTGAATATTTCAATCTATAATTTTGAAATTAAAATTTTTTATTCTTTTATTAATTAATTTTCAAATTCTAACTCAAAATATGATATCTTTATTGAATTTTTAGAATAAGAAACACAGAATGGGTATACTGAGCAAAACACAAAGGAATTAATAAAACAAAAGTCAATGGGACTACACTTACTAGAAATTATAACTTTTCTAGCTCGAAAAATCATCAGAAAAGGCTACTCAATGGTAAATAAGTTCCAACTACACCTAACAAAAATACAGTTTAAAGAGAAAAACAACTGCTAAGAGGTGCAACTCTGGACACAACAACTTTTCTTGATGCTTAGACTAGCTTCAATAAACAATAAATTCATAAAACCCCAATAGACTACAACAAAACCCCAACAAACCATATATAGAGCGATAAGCAACACAAGCTTAGAAAAACTAGCTTCGCCACCTGCAGAAGCTGATAAAAATTTAAGGGGGTAGTAACCATGAAAATGAGGTTTACTATGCAATAGATGAAGATTAACCATCCCTAAATAGAAACGCCAATCTCATAACAAAAAGAGTAATATACACTAACAATGAGGAAGACTGGAGCTCGGCGGAAGAGAAACAGAGATATGATAAGTACGACTAAGGAAGCTCATACATAGAATGTTCTAAAGAACCCAACTACTATATAAACTCCAGGTCTGAGGAAGGAAAATCCTTCTTAGACCCATTAAAAATTCTAAATGACGTCAAATACGTCACAAAAGAAAGTTAGTACTAAATAGGAAATTAATAAGAAGGCTCAAATTAAAATTTAGTAATAAATATGGATCTTAATGATTAATAGATTAATTATTTCTAAATTGAAAGTTGTATGTATCCAAGGCGTAACTATAAGAGAGATTCGACACAAGAGAATCCTGCATGTCAATCTGGATGAACACAATCAATAGCAGAATTAATTAAGTAATTAAGAGATATTCAAAGACCATCACAGCTATGTTTAATAACCTTAGGTACAATAGCTTAATAGATAGAGTTAACATGAAAGTTGGTGTCCTAAAACAAACGATCCAAGAACAAACAGGATCAGCTATGGACACACGAGCGGACTTATTAGCTTTCATAAAGCTTTTTAACTTAGACATCTTAAAAAACATCACCGCGAATGAAGCCAGCTGTATATCAGTTAGTTAAGACTACCACAATCAAATTAACAAGGTAGAAATCCATGTCAAGTGCCTTCAAAACATGCATACTTTCTAAAGTGACCTCGTACAACTAATCACATCTAGATGCAAAGAAAGTATTGCATCAAAGAACATGAAATTTTCAATTCAGGTGAAAATTTTCGACACACAGTTCAAATTCAAAGACACTGGAGAATAAGTTCAAATCCTCCACAACAAAGGCAGAGGAGGAAGAAGAAGACCACAAAAGAGAGAATGCAGATTGGAAAAGGAAAAGGAGGAAAAAGAGGAAGATGAAGACTCAGTATGGACGGAGAGAATCTCCAAAAACCACTTAAAAGGGCTAGTCCCTTTCAAGCTACAAAGCTTATCTGATCAGGGATCCCCAGAGACCTCAATATGATCATATTATTGATATTATTATTATTGAATTTTCAATAAAATTAATTTCTAAGGTAAAAATCATGAAGTATAAGTGAAATTTTAATCTTAACATATTTATAAGTACGCATTTTAATTAAATTTTTATAATTTTATTGAAATTTATCAAAAATTTATGAGCATTAATCAACAACATAAAAGCAAAATATTCAATTTGAATTATAATAATTAATCATATAATTCTACCAATGGAAAACTAGAGACAATTTATTATTAACTCATCCCATAATAATAATTATTATTTAATTTTCCTATGATTTACATCTTAACTTTCTTTTTTACGAATAAAATTATTCTAATTATATTAGAATTTTATCCATTTAATTCAAATTATCTCAAAATAAATGTTATACATCCAACCAACATGATCTTCAACACTAACTGGGTCGCGCAAGCAAGAAATGCCACATAGAATTCGACAGGCTTTCAGAGTACTATCAAGAGCAGCATCCTTAACACTAACAAGTCTATTAACTCGCAAACAAGATTAATAGTACTAATTATGTATAATGTATTTTTAATTTATGTAAAAAATAAAATACTATACGAAATCTAAAGAATAAAAAAGTGAATAATTATTTTAAAAGTTCTGCACCTATGGTTAGCAAGAAAAGATGCAGAGAGTTTCTTTATCATCCCCAGCAGCTCAATTCAAAATTCAAGTCATCATGGTACAAGTGACAGTGCAAACAGCGGTCATTTTGCACACCACAACATCCACTTTTCCTCTGTTTACTAATTTTAAGCATGTCTCTAGTATTTATCGATGTGTATCATCAATTCATTATAGTGCAATTCTCTTAATTTGTGCTAAACTACAAACAGATTGGCTTGTTTTCCAGCAAGTTGTACTCTCACTTCTCTCAAAATGACTCAAGTAATTTAAAATGAATGATGTTCAAGATCACTACCTACTTGTAAACTCTTTCGTCTCATTGAAGCCTCTCCACATTGACAAGGGAAACAAACCCCCTCCTACGTAATTTTCCTGTTCCAACATTAAATTTTATATTGTTTGACAATAAAAAATACTAGAAACATACAAATTTTAATTTCAATTACCTTTACCATTTACAAAACAATTTTTAATGATATATTATTTTCATGGTATATTTTTATTTTTATCAAATTACATATTAAAAACAATGCTAAAATAATTGTTTTTTATTAATGATTGATAAGATTTTCATTAAAATTTGAATTCATTATCAAGGTAGAAATGATATTTTAAAATAGATTATAAATAATTCTATCACAAATGATGATAAAGATTTTTAGAAAATTATAAAAATTATATTATTTTAATGTACGGGGCAGGAAACTTCTGATGGGGGCAGGTAACTACCTTTTTGGGACAGGGGACTTCCCCCTTGGGTGTATCTAAAATTTTGGGTCAGGAAACTACCGCCTACTACTCATATATATTTGAAATACATCTATATATCGTTTATTAACCAGGGTATGGCGGAAATCACCAGAATCTGTTCTAGTAGTCCTAAAATGGCTAAAACTAGGAATCTTCCGAGATGATGATTACTACTAAACCAAAGACCAGTCTACCTCTCTGGAACTTAATCTAGAGATAAGCAACTCGAATTCAAGAAGGAGATGATAAGAAATTATCATTCAAAACAACAATATTAATATATTTATATATTCAAATTCGCCTAAATTTCGTGTCATTAATTATTATTATGTTTTGGATTCTATATTTATAAAAAGAATTATAACAGAATCAATTTATAAAGAAATATAGTTTATCTTTTAAAATGTTTTGATTTTTATGTTTATAATATCTATAGATGTACAAGCAGCAAATGATCTACTGGAACGGCATGCCAGATGAAATTGTTGTAACAACTGACTTACAAATGTATGAGACTGATAAAAGTTTGTTACATCCAGCTTCTCAAATTCAACTTCACTAAATTATTGTAATTCTAACAAGTATATAATTATCTGATTATAATTATTTAAAAAAAACTATTTATATATAGATGATGAAGTATAATCATTTAATAGTTGTGGCTGGTGTACTAAAAGTTATGAGTTTTTGCATTTTATTTTATGATAAGTATCTTTATCTGCATTTTGTTCAAAATTTGAACTTTTATGCTATTAAATTTTATAAAATAAACTAATTAATTAAATTGATACGTAAAGTAAGAACTTATTCATAAATTATATTTTATGAATAAATGTGAAAGAGAACTGGGAATGAAAGCAACTGACTTTTAAACTTGTGTTTATTTGTCAACAACATTAATATATATTAAGGAGTATTGATAGTATTAAATTTAGCAAATAATTTATTTCCTAATCTTTAATCTATAATTTTATTTCAATTTTTATTAATAAAATATAGAAATTTATTTAATTTTTTCAATTTAAGTGTTGTTATTTTACTGAAAAACATAGTAATTTAATTAAATCAATTTATTTTTTGCATAATTTTCAGAAATATCATTATTAATATATTTACATATGATGTATTTTAAAAATGAGATTTAATTTATAATTATAATTATGCCTGCAAATTAATTATAGATTCACATTTTCTGCCATAATGAGTGATATCAATCCAATAATTAGGAATAAAAACCAATAAAATATTTGATTTTTGAAATAAAATTATGAAATTTTGAAAATTTACAGATTAGATAATAATTTCTAATTTAGAACAAATATCATAAAATTATTATTTTATGTGAATGAAAATAGCTTAAAATTCCAAAATTATCAAAAGTGAAGGTCTACAACACAAAAAACGTTAATTCACTAGAGTCACAAACTACAACTATACAATGAAGTTTAGAGAAAATTATTAAAAACATAATATTTTCATAAAAGCTGAAAAGTAATGATGAAAATAGCAAGTCCATTAGTTTCGCTTAAATTATTTTTACTTTTTAATGTAAAATTAATGTTTATAATTTACAATTAGTAAATGTATCTCAAATTTATTTCAAATAATTTACTATGCTATAATTCTAAAAATCCAGAAAATTTAATAGATTTCCAATTTAAATAAATAAGGAGCTCAGCTGATGAAACTTAGAAAGATTAGTTTTCGCATCTGATGAGAATTCAAGATGAAATAAATACTAAAAAATATAGAACAAATAGGAATGACATGAAGCGACTACTTTTGGGAAATAGCATAGAAAAATTAAATAAATATTCATTACATACGTGTAATATAGAACTAAGTAATTATTTGAAAGTTTCATGATAATTTTTCCATTTAAAACTTGTTAATCATTTTAAAAAATAGGAAAATTAAGAATTCTTTAAATTTTGAACAAAGTTTTAAAGATTAGATTAATATTTGTATTTTAATGAAATTATAAGTGACTTTAAATTGAATTCCTTAAAAATTTTACTATTAAGTTACCTATTACTTGATAATATAAATACAAATTACTTTTGCATAATTAGTTGTCTTTTCTTTTAAGTCAATTCAATTTCATAAAATTTTGTTCTTTAAAACAAAAGTGTGTATAATAATAAATTTATATCATAGAAAACTGAGGATTTTGAATAATGTAAATCGGATAAGAATTAAAACTAGAGTAACAAAAAAATGATAGATAATAACTAATTAATTAATAAATCGAGATATCACTCTTCTACTACCAACAACACATAAATTCATAATAAAGATTTGATATTTGACTCTAAACTTCAGATTTATTGGCATTATCAGAAATATTAAAGTAAATGATTTTACCTTATATTTACAATGCTTATTTTATTTATTCATTAAGAATGATTTACTTTATTTATATCTTTAATCAGGAGAAACTGATAGTATTATAAATCAGACATAGCAAAATAGAAAAAACAAAATAAAAAAATACTTATAGACTAATTTCGATTAATTGGTGAATACTAATTCAGATGAATTAAAATTAGATTAAGTATTTTAAATTATAGAAAATAAATATCATTTTCGAGATGAAGTTGACTATAAAATATAAAATGGCTATAGCAACAAATATCAAGATCATTTTATATATCAATAATATTAATTATTTGTCTCTGGTTTTATTTATCACATCTATTAATGTATAATTTTTTAAATCATATTTAGCCTATATTTCTGACCTAAATCTTTAATTTTATTATATATGTAAATTTCTCCCAATATTGTCGTTATGTCTTAATATATCTATACTGAAATAGAATAATACTAACAAAAATGTTCGCCATTGCATATTGAAAAAGATAGAGCTACTATTTGGTAAAACTTCAACAATTTTTCACTTCATAAGAAATATATTTACTTAATTTATAAAATAAATATACATTGTTAATAGAATTAAGCAATTTGAATTTGAATTATATTTATATAATATATGAATAATAATTTTTCAATTAAGAAGAGCATTCCTAATAAAATACTATATAGAACAAATCTAAGCATTCAAAGAAAGTAAAAACCTTATACAAACATGCATTGTGACTAGTTTAGTAGGCTTGGAAAAATAAATATTGCAAGAATAGTTTAAAATAATAACAGCAATAATTTATAATAGTTAAGCTAACAATTTCAACAAAAATATCTATAATAATTTGTTTAAAATTGTAAAATATTATCATTAATAATAATAATGAATTTTTAAATACATTAATAATTAAGAATTCTTTCAAAATTATGCCTCAAAAGTCTGCAAATGTCTCTTGATATTTTCTTAATAGTCTGTTCCATCATATCTTACATTAAATGGAAACTTTTTTTTTGGAATTCCATGCAATTAATAATATAGAGACATTATAGCAATTTGATAATAATTTTTAAGTCAAATTACTAAAAAAATGATACATAATTGTAAACGATTTTCTCCGACGATATTTGCCACTCCATTTTGATCGAATAAGTCTCCGTTATCTATAGCTCTCTCGATTATCTTAAATTCGGGCTATCAAAGAATAGCTAGAATGGAAGCTTCTCTCCATATTTTATTTATCTTATATCAATAACATATTCTATATATGTTCTTTTTTTAATTATTAATTTTAATCGTCTGTTGATAAAATTAAATTTAATCATATTTCTGAAAAAATTCATGAATATTCCACTTTGCAAGTTCAAATTTGCAGGTTAAATTTTGGATTTTCTTGAGCATCTCACCTATATCAATGTTGAAATATTTCTTTTCATATTCAATGAGTTATTACTTAAATATTTATTATAATTTAGAAATTTTTTAATTATTTACATAAAGGATTATTAATTTTTAGTTTTAATGCTGGCACATGATATAATATAATTAATTATTAGATTTTTCTTTATTTAACAGTTTTATAAAAATAAAAGTAATAAATTCATGATAAATTTTATTAAAATACATAAGAATAGGAAAAATTAAAAATAAATTAGTTTAAAGTATATTATTACAACTCGCACTAATTTCATTAATTGATAATTTTAATTTAATTTAGATTAAGACCAAAGTTAATAATTAATTTAAAAATATATATAATTAGTGTGCATATGTGCAAAAATATAATCATTAGACTTAGGTTTGATTATTTGCTCAAATCTGAAATATATAATTAATTAATTAATTAATTAGAAATCAAACCGGTTCGCACCATTCTGACACTGAGATTTAATCTATAAAACTTAATGTGTAATAAGGAGGCTCTGGTAGTGTTGCGCCGAGAACAAATTTCAGCTTCTTGTGACTAGTTACACCGATGGTAAAGACGAGAATGGCAGAAATCTCCTGCGGTAACACCTACAATAACCTCGTTGATGGTAAAAATGTGTTGGAGATCTTGATAGTAACTTCCTCCAAGTCAATGCCATTGATTGTTGGTGGTATGATCCGCTTTACCTTTAGAAAATACGGTTCATACTGTTACAGTAAGTTTCATGTTCTATTCTATCCGAATATAAAGGAAATGTTCAACCACAAATTGCTTATTTTAGCGACAATATCCTTCTCATTAGATTCGACTGGCTTAAATACGGTGTATTAGAATTCTTTGTGAAAAAGGCTG
Source organism: Oxytricha trifallax (assembly GCA_000711775.1). Lineage (NCBI taxonomy): Eukaryota > Ciliophora > Spirotrichea > Sporadotrichida > Oxytrichidae > Oxytricha > Oxytricha trifallax. The sequence goes on along the minus strand of ARYC01001538.1, from coordinate 59,845 downwards.
AAGGTGCCTCGCAATTACACAGTTTTAAAGCTGTAATTTAGAAAGTACAGCTAATACTGCTCATAAGAGACCGTTCAACATACCAGATACCACTGCTGATAACCATTAGAGACACAACTACTGAGGAGCAGCGATAAGTAAGCCAATATATATTTTTAAATTAATAATTAGCTTTGGTCTTAATCTAAATTAAATTAAAATTATCAATTAATGTAATTAGTGGCAGTTGTAATAATATACTTTAAACTAATTTATTTTTATTTTTAATTTTTCCTATTCTTAGTATTAATTATTTTAACTCATAACATTTAATATTTTAATTTTAACTTATTTTTTAATTTTTCATATATTTATAATTTATTCAAATATTAATATAATTTAAGAATATAATAAGCACTTTTTTTATTTATTTTTATAGTAATATCTATTATATGAAATTTATTGATTCTCCTTTTCCAAAAGCTTTATATTTATATACATGTCATCAATCTATGTTTCTTTAACTTTCAGTTTTTCCAGCAAAGTCTTTTCATTTGGACATTATATAAAATAATCTTTTCTTTTGTTATAGTAAAATATATATTTGATTTTCTTAAAATTAATAACATTATTTCATTTGTATCTCAAAAGCGATATAATTATTCACATTTTTCTCAATTTAAAGCTATAATTGTTTTAAGGAATCTGAAATTTATTATTCAAACTTCCTATTTTAACTAGAAAATTAATAAAATCTTAGCACATAAATTTATACAATTAAAAATAATATTCATCAAAATTCTTAAAATATCGAATGATATATTATTAATAGTTTATCAAAGACAACTTCCCGGAGATACTCGATTTCATAAGAAAATTTAGTGTTAATTTCTTAACGTTTTCTGGCATCGTGACTTTCTAAATTTTATAATTCTCTCAATCTCTCTATGATTCTATGGTTTTCTAAATAAATACATTTAATATTCTTCATATTGATTCTCGTTTAATAATTCTAAAATTGAATACTTAAAGAATAAATGCGATCTTTATTTCAAGAATATAAACACGCACTCAAATCTTACTTTATTCAGGGTTTTGATGATTGAAATCGAAATAATCATTGAGCACCACTAAATAGCCATAGTCTTTTGAACTCTGAGCTGACTGCAACTTAATTTTCTAGTAATATTTCTCTGTAATTTCAATTCTTCTCTTAGTTCACTGCATGTCTTTTTTATCAACCAGAAATTTAATTTTTTATAGTTACTATTGCTAAGTATAGTGAGATTTCAAAATAATAGTGTATTGATATAAGAAAATAGGAATTGTAAATCATTTTTTTCTAAAAAAATACCATGTGTAATTTTAATTGGATAATGTATCATAGAAATTATTTAGAGATTTAATTACTTATTGCCCTTTAAGCTGTTAAGAATCTGGTATAGATGCAGAAATTTTTAATTCTTTATTCTCAATAGAATTGAGCATTAAAAGCATAATAAAAAGGTATGAATATATAAAGGCTAATATTATTGTTTATTATTAACTCTTAGCAATACTTTGCTTAAAATAATGGGGGTTATATTTCTTCTAGTTTTTAAAGGCAGCTTTAAGACTCATCATAACCTCGTTTTGATTATTGGTTAATTTATTGTTGCTTGGTGGTTCCCCATTAATTTTTAAAGTTGGCTGGAGTTATCCCCATTATACTCTACTATCAATAAATATTAAATAATATGATATTGTTTGTGTCAATAGAAAAACTGAAATTTTATTTCAATCTTAGACTACTGTTCTTGTCATTTAAATCTTATTTTATTTTATCGATATTTTGGCTATAACTAGATGGATGTCTGTATATTTTTAAACTTAAGTCTAGGGTCTTTAATTAATGCTTTCTAAATTTTCAAAGTTAAATTTATCAATTTAAAGCTGTTATTTATGTTAAGAAGTATTATTCATCTATTCAGCCAATTCTAAAGATAAATTCATCCACTTTTGTGTTTCAAAAAATAAATTTTATAATATTCTTATTAATCAAGAGAAGAATCAAAGAAATTATAATTCTATAAGAAAAATAGTCAAGCACAATCAAAATCAAGAAATAAGTAAATTAAATCATGCAAATATCAAAATTTAATACTCTTTAACTTTGATATATTTTGTTTTCCCAATTATTTAATTAAACTTAGTAATATCGTGATATTAATTGCCTTTACATTTTCATACTTTGTCTTCAAAAGGGGTGGTCCACCTTGTAAAACATTTAAAGAGCTAAAGTTTACTTTCAATTATAATGATCTACAACAGCCTTTGCACTAATTTCACCGCTTATCATGGCTGAATTCACTGTGCCTATGAAGAAAGGGTAGGCGTACTCACCAACGAAGAAAAGCTTGTTGTCTTCGGGTTTTGCTATCTCCCAGCAGTCGTTGGGAGTGGACCCTGCTGTTATATAGTTAAAATTTTCTTTGGACAATTTATTAATAAAGACTTAAATACTAAAATTGCTCTTTATTCCAATTAGTTCTTACATAACTTATTGATTCAGTTGCATTTGGGAGAATATTTCTTATTACCATTGTGAATCCCATGTCAGAAAAAATAAAAGCACTTCGATAAAAACTATAACTTGTGAGATTACTAAATTGCTTAATACTTCCCATTTGAAAATTATTAATTCATTGAATAAATACCATTTAATCAAGGGAATATTTAAAATAAAATAAATTAAAATTATAATTAATAATATTTTTTGTACAAATTTCCTTGTTTAATAAAAAATAAATAATTATTGTCATTTTTTAGCTGCTAATAATATTTGTAAACTCTATAAATTTATCGAGATATTAATTTCATTATTTTTTTAGTAAATCAAACTACTGCTTATTTATGATATTTTTGTCAAGATGTGTGGACTTAAATTAGATAAGTGTATCGTTTATTTTATTCATCTCAAAGCTATACGATTTACTCAAAATAAAAATAAATATTTAGACAAATAATTTATTTTTTAATTTTCTTATAGATTTATGATAAATATTCTAAATTAGCCAAGCGATAGGATTTGTAATTATTTCAAGCAACTTATTAAAATCATTTCATCGTCTTTAAGTATCAAAATTTAATTGATTTTCTATTATAAAATTTTTGAGAAATAGCTTATTTTAAAATAAAAAATTTTAGATTCTGTCATTTCATAATATCGATGCCAAATAAATATCTAAATATTTGTTAATGAATCCTTCCTTTTAATTAATAATAATTATTATAAAATAAATAAATCAGATTAATGTTATTATTTTTTAAAATATTCTTTCTTTTAAAATATAATATCCAAATATTGTGATAATAAAATTATTTATTATAATTTATTAAGGTAATATTAAAGAGTTATCTATTTAGAATTAACTTACGAAGTCTATATAACAGTAGAATCATTAATTATTCAAGTTTATTATTAAAAAGTGCTTATATTATTTTATTTCAAATTATTCAAAAATTAAATTTATATTTTTTAATTTAATTATTGTATAAGCAACAGTTTAATTTTGGACAACTTTAAATTAATTTTTTGACTACAAAGAAAATTATATAAATAATCATTAAAAGGAATTAAGAGTATTTAAAATGTAGAATTTAATGTGAATTCCATAATGGAATACATATTTTTAGAATAAGATTCCAAACGTCAATTATCTTGCTAATTTTGATTGGAGTTATAAGATTCTTAAAAGCAGTCAAGTTTCAGGATGACATGTTGGCTGAGCTCAGAATGCGACTACCGAAAGCTAAGATGCAAGTTTTATTTGAGGATATAAGAGAAAAAATTACGATTTATAGACGTAAATAAATTGAATTTTTTTAAATAATAAAGAGTACGGGTAAATTATTGAGATATTAAATATGGAATATCAAGATTTTAAAAACAATATTATAGGCGGATTTGGATCTAAGAATTTTCACTTATATAAATTTTAGGAGGATAAAAAATTCTTCCTCTTAAATACCACATGCTAAATAGGAAGGGAACTTCAGTTAATCATCAACTATAATTAAATTAAACATAATTAAATCATAAAAATTCTCTTAATATAAGATTATAATAGCATCATGAAACTCTCACTATTTTAATTGAAGTATTTATATTTTTAGTTTGAATAATTGGGTAGTGCTCTCCTGAGAGGGGCAAAATAAAATATAAAATATATTTTATTCATATTTCAATTCACATTAAGAGTCTTTCATAACTCATTTAATTAGTTATACAGACCCGCAAATAATAATTTGTGCCTATAGAATGAGTGAAAATTATTTAAATTTCCTATAAATTTATTGAAATAAAATGATTAAATTGTTTAAAATTAATCAGAAATAATATGAAATTTTTATGATTTTATTATTTAAATTTATATTTTTTATTAAACTACTTTCTCTTTGCATTCAAAATTAACTTAAAAATACTATAGGCAATACTCAAGAAATTATTTTTTGTATAATTAGAGCTAATAAGTTAATTTAGAATGCAAAGAGAAAGTAGTTTAATAAAAAATATAAATTTAAATAATAAAATCATTTAAATTTCATATTATTTCTGATAAATTTAAAACAATTTAATCATTTTATTTTAATAAATTTATAGGAAATTTAAATGTTTTTCACTCATTCGATAGGCAAAAATTATTATTTGTGGGTCTGTATAACTAATTAAATGAGTTATGAAAGACTCTCAATGTGAATTGAAATATGAATAAAATATATATAATATTTTATTTTGCCCCTCTCAGGAGAGCACTACCCGAATAATTTATTAGACAAGGGAGTAATGCAAACCTTTAAAATTATATATTAAAAAATGTGCATAATGTAGCAAGAACAAAATTTAATCAGTAATATTATATTTCTTCTATTTTATTATTGAGTAAGTATACGAAAATTTGGTCAGGGATATAAGCTAAAATCAGTATTTTTGTATATTATTTAGTAATCAAATAATTTAATGTTTGAGGAAAAATTGCTCTAAAAAAAAAATTTAGCCTCCTCAATATTTCTAATAAAAGATTTTTATTCAGTAATTAAAGTAGATTGGTTAATTATTGCCTGAGGGAGTAATGATTCTAAATAATGAAACAAGGTCTATCTGACTGATAAATAGAATTGCGATAAAGTTGTTCAAACCTTAATATGATAAATTCATATTTCTAAAATTAATAATGAGCTTGACCCAAAGTTACTTGATTTAAATCACTTAGGGAGGTCACTATGCCCAGCTACTCATCATTGGTATGAAAAAATGCGAATTAAAGTCAACTGCATAATTAATACAGTAGACATCCGTGAGACCACATTCAAAGCAAATTGATTAATATTCTTTCTTTAATCTTAAACGATGCGGCATGAGCCCGAGAGACCATCTCCACTCATTCTAAATCCTAATTTACAATAAACTTCTCTGGTTAATTCAAGATACCTGGAAATAAGCATAGATTAATTGTTAAATAGTAAATTTCAAGAGAAAACATTAGGTACTCGTGTTGCTCTAGGATTTACATAAAGTTAGAGAAGATGAGAAATCGGTTGTAAAAACTCGCATGCAAACACTCTACTATGCTTTAATTGCTCATTATTTGAGAACTCCGCTTAAAGAAAATTTCATAAAGATTATTATATAGTTTATTTTTAAAAAAATTTACAAATAAATTATACTAGTTTTTTCAATGATGTGCGTTTCATAAGTTTTGAAAGTTTTAAATCTACCATCGAGGTTCAATGTGATATTTTAAATGTAGAAAATGAGAGGAAAGTTTTATAGAATTAGAATTATATTTTTAAATCATAATCAAATATTATTTAAAAAAGTTCTAATAAAATGAAATACATTAAAATTATTGCAAAGTTTTTTATGAATCTAGTTGAAGATATCCTTGTAATATTCTTAAAGTTTTTTTTATATTTTAGGATCTTTTAAGATTTTAATTCAATAAATTTGAGCAACAAATCAAAATTTTATGTAAGGCTACTAATAGATGAAGCATTTATGATGATAAAACACAGTGCGGAAGCAATTAAAATTCAGACTGTCAAAATATTAGGGGACTTTGTTCTTTAAATTCATTTTATCTCCAGTAGTACTGTTTTCATTTAAGATTGAGTTTATTAAAACTTGATTAAAATAATGAAAATGTTCCAATGGAAATACTGGCTGACAAAAAGAGAGTAAACTTAGTGTTGATAAATTGATTATCAAATGAATCAAAGTTTACTAAAGGGTTAGGTTGTGATAAGAGCCAATAAAGTTGATCAAATTACCAGATTAGATAATATTGATATTTGAAGGAAAGTTCTCTAGGAAGGCAGAGATAAAGATGATATAGAATATTTAGACTAGATTTATTTTTAATTTCAAATTTTACTCTTTTGTCAATCTCATTTTGTGCTTAAATTATTATCTATATATAAAATGCGGGATACATCCAAGTGTAAGTAATTGACAATAGAATAGGATAAGTTTCGAAAACTAAAAAGAACTCTTTAAAACCTTTGGAGGGCAAAACGAAAACAGTTGTGGGCTAGTTCTCACAATTTTCAAAAAAAATATCAGAATTAATGAATTAGTATAAATTTTAAGGAATTGAGTGAATTGCTCAAATTAAGATTAAAATTTCAATTAAAACCCCAATTTATTATTTCTTATATATCTTTCTTCTCGTTGATCACTTCTATATGCCTTATGCTAGCTTTTTATAAGCTCTTAAACCAATCAACTATTTTAGATCATCATCTCCTATTAAGTTTCATATGCAGTTTCCAGTAGCACTTTACTCAGTCGTTTTTTGTAAATTAGAGCCATAATTTATTCTAAGTTGTCAAGCTACTCGATCGCTAGTTGTTTCATCTTATGTAAAATTTTTCAATTTTTTAAAGCTGAATATTGAAAAGCATTTTGACTTCAATGCACTCGAGTTCATCCCTCTAATTTAGAGGGATTGACCCTCTGATGTAATGTCACATGCAATAATCACTTAAACGTTACCTCAATACTTTGTGTTGTTTCCATATCTTTCACCCTGACCCTATATAAAGACCCCAGTTTACCAGGATTACATTTCATCCAAAATAGTCTGAGAGATGCTCACTCTCTCACCTATAATGAGCAAATAAAATCTATCATAAGTTTAACAATCTCCTTCTCATGATCATTGAAAAAGCCAATGAAAAGGAATAAAGAGAAGCATGTCCATGTTCTTAGATTTTGCTTTTAATTTTTATAACCTTGCATCTGGGTTTGAACATATGATAATGTTTTCTCCCAATTCCTAGCTCAAGTCATCAAAAACTTCATCTTAACTCTTGAATTTTGATACTTTTGGCTGATGCTTTCTTTAACGATCATCCTTAGAATACCTTAATTGCAAGTTGCACTAAACATTTAAGACCTCGATAAACTTATATCCCATATACCATTCAATTCTCCCTAATGATATTAAATTGGATGTAATATTTTCGAATTCATCAAGAATCAAAATGTCATAGAACTTTTTAGTTTTATATAAGTTTTCGATAGTTTCTATCTGCTACTAAATGCCTAAAGTTTAAAGAAACTTCTAGGTTTGCAACTTGAGAATCTAATATGGAACTATGTTAACAATTTTTTCCCTCAAAAAGTCCTTTGACCAAAGTTTTGCCAGATGCAATAGGCAACTGTATATTAATATTCTTTTGCTGATGATTCAATATGATTGCAGCTATTGTGGATTAACAATAGAGTGCTTGTAATCTAGACAGCTTTCTTCAATGATTAAGAATATCTGGCAATGTCATCGAATGTTATTTTTTTATAAGAGTTTTAAGACTTTAACGAGTCCTCCCAAATCTTCATGCTATTAAATTTAATTATTGATAAATAATATTGATTTTAGGTACAGGATTGTAGTTTACTAAGTTCACGCATAAAAAATGCCTCGTCTTAGTAAATAATTATTCAAGTTGATCAAGCTTAGAGTCTTTGACAGATTACAGCACTATTTCTAACGCTCAGAGAGCATCGTTAAAAAGATTCCCCTAAATGATAAAATTCCTAAGAGTTCAGTGATTAAATGTAGTGGTCATGTTATACTTTTGATATCGAAATCAATGTGATATAATCTTCTCAATATAATTTGTTGATTTTCCTGACAGTTGATATGAAATTATCGTAGAGAAGTTATCCTTAACCATTTCGACTTCTTTTTCATTAAACCTATTCTTGAGTAAGAATTATTTTTTTAAAAAAACATATTGCTTTCTGGTGAAGAGACGGCCTTTAGTGATGACATTTAATCTAAATCTTACAATAGACTGACTAAACCCAAAGTCTTTTGCTATTTATGATCCTTTAGATGCCTGTTTATGGAAGATGTCATCACGCCAAGAATCGTTTTCTCTGTTGAGTGTCAACATTATTTTTTAAATTTGGGTTAATAGTGTGGATCAGAGTTTAGTCATTTAATGGTAACTATTTAATGGAAGATGAAGCCGCCAAGTGAAATTTGAGATTTATGGTTTTTTTTTGAATTCCTTATCGATCAGTTATATCTCCAGATTTAAACAACTCAATTATGTACTTCAGTAAATGCAAAAGTGAAGTTGCTACTCAACTGCTATAAAATTCTGTCTAATTCATCTTTTAAATTAAACTTTGCTGAAATTCATCTTTAAGGTCAGAGTAATGCCGAATGGTAAAGATTGAAAAGTGTTTTTATTTTTAATTTTAAATAATTTAAATTTTCATCACTATTATTTTGAATTAGAACATCATTCACAAGGCATTTCAATAATAGAGGGAGGGGTCAATTAAAAAAATGACAACAAAATTTTTTCTGGAAAAATCACAAAAAGTCATAGACCTAAAATTATTTTTTTCTTCAAAAATATCAATTAATACTTCTACCATTTTGTTAATCGATGTTGCTTCAAGATTTTTCCACATTCTAAAGTATTATTGCTATTGAAAGAGCAATTTTTCTTAAAGTTAAGGTTTGTATTAATATTTTATTTTAATTAGCTATAAGTAATATCATCTATTGACACTAATTTTATGAAAAGATCATCATACCATAATTTTCAGATGAATGATAGTCAAGCTGAGGACAGCATCTTGAAGTTTAATCCTCATGAGCTTGGCGAGAAGTTCAAATCTAGCTTGAAATTAATACATATTTTAATGAAAATTCGTAATCTACTTGCTTTTTTTAATTTTTAGTCGGAAACTACATGCCACAAATCGATGGAGTTAACAAATAATATATCATAATAATTTTTAAGGAAAGCAAGAGACTTTTTAAAATGGATCAGATCAAGATGTTGAGTGTTCCAAATATATGATGAACTCTGGGTAATGCAATTATATTTTCAATTGTGTGATAGATTAAGGAATCACTACCGAAAACTTTGCGAAGATGCAAACGTTAAATACGTCATCGGTAACAGGGGGTACTAAGTAGGAAATTAACAATTAAAAGTGTAACCTTAAAAATTACTATTAAATAGTAACGATTAATTATAAAGTTATAATTAATAAGTTAACAACTTTAAAGATATGCAGACTATCACTAAGGCAGAACTTATTAATAGATTCGAAACAAGAGAGTCTTGCATCTCAATCTGGCTCAGCACTATAAACTCAACTCTATACAAGCACATTAAACAGTTCTCTAACGTCATTAATGCCATGATAAAGAATTTAACAAGAGAAACGTTACTAGGCTGGATCAACAAAAATGATGAATAGCTAAAAACTGACATTCAAACAGACACAGGCTCAATGGATGTAACAGAAATCTCCCTAGTCAGATTTTTCAGACTCTTGATAAAGATTTTACTAAAGAACACCACAGCCAATGAATTAAGCTACGTTTCAGTCACTGCAGACTACCATGAACACCTAAACAAAGTAGAAATCTATGTAAAATGTCTAAAAAAACACACATACTTCATGAAAAGTGATTTCATCTAACTCATCACAACAAGATGTAAAGAATACATCGCTTCCAAGGAGCTCAAATTCTCAATCAATGTCAAACACTTTGACACCTTTTTCAAATTTAAAGACAACGGCGACACAGTCCAAATTCTACACTCAGGACCAAGAAAAGGAGGAAAAAGAAGAGGCAACAAGAGTAGAAACAAAGGAAAAGGAAAACCAAGAGGAGGAAAAAGAAGAAACAACAGAAGAAGATAAAGACTCAGTATACAGGAGTGAATCTCCAAACTAACTAACAGGGCTAGTCCCTTATTTGCACTAATAAGCAATTTAGATCGGGGGTCCCCAGAGACCTCAATGTGATCTTAATATTATTATTATTATTATTATTATTATTATTCAAGTGTGTGATGACTAAGAGTTTAGCATCTATCTGCCTGATATGTCAGAAAATCCAAACTCATAGACAGGTAACAATTCTTCATTCTCTCAACATGATTTAACCCGAGTATTTCTCACAAATTATCAACAAGTCATGGGAATCAGGAATATCGTGGATGATTAAGGATAGAAGAACGAGTTCATTCTCATCACTGACGACTAGATCTCACAGCTAATTAGCCATCCCTTTATCTCAAGTATATTACTAGTCTTAAACTTATTAATATTTTTAAAAAATCGGGGAGGACTATGCAGCTGTTGAAAGCTTATACTAAATTAATGAAGGCAAGGAAACCAAGCAGTCGCCAGCGAAAGTATTTTCACTAAAACGATTCAAAGGAATAAATATGCCTCAGCTAGTAAAGGTATCAGACCAAGTGATTGATCTCGCATCAAAGAAACGAACACCACAATTTTTGAATCTTAATCATATACTGGCATGATAATCTAAATCTAGTTTTGAAGTAAGCAGTTTGCGGTATAGATCATAGTATTTTAAGATATATATGCAAGGAAAAAATTGATAAGTTTGATTTATGACTTTAATTAAAATTATGCCTTGAAAACTCATTTTTTAATACTTATTGATCAAATTTTTATTCTTGCTCAACTATCTTTATCTTTATTCACTTTATGTAGAGCTAGGGTTGAATTATTGGGAGTAAGGTGAAGTAAATAAGAGAGTGATGCCTAGCTCATCGGAAAATGCTTTATTATATTTGCTATGATCCACTCTTAGATTGTCAAGGATTACAGCAAGCTATCTTGCTGAGTTTGATTTATACAATCCTATTTTGAAATCATAAAAATTCTCAATTCAATAGACCTATCATAACAATAGTAGAGTTCCAAACCGTTGTCAGGCGAAAGTACAGCAACTAAAGCAATTATTTTTGTGAACTAAAGCTTGTCTTTCAAATGATATTAATATGTCAATTATTGAACTCTTTTTTTAGGTTAGTAGAGTAAGTAAATATCAGCTAGTCAATGATGCTAATTTTATTTTTTGTTGTATAAAATTAGTTAGCTTGCTTCTCATCTCTTAATATAAGTCTTGTATTTTAGGATACTAAGAAGGGCTCATGTACTTGCTCATGCTAATGAACATTCTCTTAATTCCTCATTCTCTATAGATCCGGTAGAGTTTAAAGGGAGAGTATCTAAGCTATGGAAACTCTCCATGAAATACCACATATATCTCCCGTAAAATTACTGCAAAGTAGTCTAGTTAGTGAGAAATTTAATTTTATTATTTGATTGTTTGCCAACTTTCCAAGTTTCATCATTTTAAATTGTAATTTTACTTATGAGTAAGCATAATCGTTTAATCAATGAGCAAGGAATTTTAGTCAGTTCACATATTAACGAGTAGCTTAGGTTGCTTACTGATTCCTTATCTGAATTTTGGCATCTGAACCTGAGGAGAATTATATTGTCTTGGACAGTCGAAAAAGTTAATAAATTATTCATCGCGACAGCTTCCTCTTGTGAGTTTATAGGAGGTTGTTCATAATAGCAAATTGAATTTTAAAAAAATCAATCGATTACTCAATTTATCATTTTGAATCATGGAATTTTGACATAGTAAGCATTCTGATTATTAAAATTTCTTATTATATAATGAATATTAGAAATCTTGTTATAGTTAAATTAGTGATTAGATAGGTCTAGTTCACATCTCAAACAAAGAGACTGGGAGATGAGAAATTTTAAAACTATTAAATCATGAGAGATTGAATTTAAGTATTTTGTCTTCATGATACTATACTATCCATCTTTAACTTTCTAATCATTCTTTCAACTATTATACCAAGATCACACTGCATCTTATTTGCATCTCCAAAAAGAATACCGAAAAAATCAATAAGTGCTTAGTCTATGAGTTTATAGTGATTAGATAAGTCGTTTTTAATGCGAAAATGCGACTTATCGACTAGTTATTAGCACGTTAGTCTACAACTAAGTCGATTGATGGTGTTCGTTGATGATATGAGCATGATAGTCAAAACATACAACTATACCTCACCATTGTTTAATTGGGTTGCTTGTGATTTAGTCTTAATTACAACTGATAATCTTTAAATATAACTTAATTATTAATCAATAGAAGCTTATTCTACCTTTCTAGAGTGTCAGGGCTGTCAAGTAGTTTTAAGTGAGTTATTGTTGCTTTGTTCGACTAGCTAGTCGTATAATAATCTATTCGTAAGGGTAGTCCAACTACCTTGTCTTCAAAGATTTCTTAGTTTTAGTCTTACGACTAGCTGTTCCTCTCCACTGCTTTATAAGCAAATTTAAGCAAGACTCTTCAACTTCAGCCTCCAACCAACCTCTGTATCTGTGTTATATCACTATCTTGCTGCATACGTACATGAGTGAATGGATATCCTACTATGTTTGAAGACTCAGGTAGTAAGTACTCTAAACAGCGACTAGCCGAATCAAGATATACTAGATAATCGGAATTGCTGCCACAAGGTTGCTAAGTCGTAAGACTAGGTAAATTTCTCCTTCAAGGATAACTATCACTTACCCTGAGACAACCATGTCGAACCATTCACAATAGTATCACTACATGCTTAGCATCATAATAGCAAGTGAAACTTGAGTCTACAGCGTTGGTGGAGCAAGAATCAATGTTTGGCTAAAGTGGTGTAAAATTTCCAAATTTTAGATTTAGATTAGCCAAGTCAAAGAACAGAAATTTTAAATTGGATGTCAACTTATACAAAATAGGTATCAATCTATGATTATTAAAGACTAAACAACGTTAAAGCTATCGATCATCCTTGTATTTAATGTCATTTGATGAAATATAACATGGAATCTCAATCATTTTGAATTGATTAAGAAGGATTTATGATTTTTCTGGTTGATTGAGATTCCATGTTATATTTCATCAAATTACATTAAATACAAGGATGATCGATAGCTTTAACGTTGTTTAGTCTTTAATAATCATAGATTGATACCTATTTTGTATAAGTTGACATCCAATTTAAAATTTCTGTTCTTTGACTTGGCTAATCTAAACCTAAAATTCGGAAATTTTACACCACTTTAGCCAAACATTGATTCTTGCCCCACCAACGCTGTTGACTCTAGTTTCAATTGCTATTATGATGCGAAGCATGTAGTGATACTATTGTGATTTGTTCGACATTTTTAGCTCATGCTAAGTGATAGTTATCCTTGAAGGAGAAATTTACCTAGTCTTACGACTTAGCAACCTTGTGGCAGCAATTCCGATTATCTAGTATATCTTGATTCGGCTAGTCGCTGTTTAGAGTACTTACTACCTGAGTCTTCAAACATAGTAGGATATCCATTCACTCATGTACGTATGCAGCAAGATAGTGATATAACACAGATACAGAGGTTGGTTGGAGGCTGAAGTTGAAGAGTCTTGCTTAAACTTGCTTATAAAGCTGTGGAGAGGAACAGCTAGTCGTAAGACTAAAACTAAGAAATCTTTGAAGACAAGGTAGTTGGACTACCCTTACGAATAGATTATTATACGACTAGCTAGTCGAACAAAGCAACAATAACTCACTTAAAACTACTTGACAGCCCTGACACTCTAGAAAGGTAGAATAAGCTTCTATTGATTAATAATTAAGTTATATTTAAAGATTATCAGTTGTAATTAAGACTAAATCACAAGCAACCCAATTAAACAATGGTGAGGTATAGTTGTATGTTTTGACTATCATGCTCATATCATCAACGAACACCATCAATCGACCTTAGTTGTAGACTAACGTGCTAATAACTAGTCGATAAGTCGCATTTTCGCATTAAAAACGACTTATCTAATCACTATAAACTCATAGACTAAGCACTTATTTGTGTTTTGGTGTTATGTTAACTGCCACAAATATAATTTTTATTAATTTAATTATAAGTTTTTTTCAAATCAAATGTATTCCTACAATAATACTCTAAACTTTAATTAAGTATCCATGCAAATTGCAAAAAATATCTATTATTTTAGTTATTAATTATAAGATTGAATTATCAAACTATTTGTTTTTTTAGTTATTTATTCATCTAATGATATTAATTAGTTATAAAATTTAGTTTTAATAAAAAAGTAAATTCATTCGCCATTCAATCTTATTTCTTTAATTTTTTCCTCTTATTCTGTTTAGTCATAATCCTTTAACTTAAACCTACTGTAAACTCAAAAAGCTCTTTTTATTGTTTGTTCAACTGACTAACCCATTGGCAAAATTTAGGCTGCATCGATTTCAAGAAAGGTGTTCTTCCATAAGAAATCCCCAATCATATCTTCCTGCATAACGACATTAACTGAAGATTTACCATGAGGATTTTGCTTATTTTTTTTTCTGATTTTTTTATTGTTTTATGTACCTGAAGAATGTTATGAATTCATCATCGACTTATTAACATATAAGTTTTTAATGATTTTCTCTAGAACATTGAGTGTAAGTTTACCTTAAATCTTTTCTATCAAATCAATAAAACATAACTTAAATTGATCTTTTATATCTTCAGGCATTTTTGAAGAATTTTTCTTTTTAAGTAGTAGCAATCCTATTTACATATTAGCTCTAGAGATTTATTTTCTTGTTTGCATTTTTTTTCATTTAATGGAATCGAGTGTTTTTCTGTTAACTACTTCTTTATGATAGATAGCTAAGTTTGGAATTTAAATTAATTGTTGGAGATAATAAAACAATAGAGATTTAGTATTAATCGAATAATTAAATTTATTGAAATCATATTCAAGGCCCATTATATTTATTTGTAAACTATTTCTCCAATTAATATTATTCTCACTTGATAAAACATGGCATGTGAAACATAAAAATACAACTTCATGAGAAAGATTACTTTTTAATGTATATGGAAAGTTTTATCTTTCGATTGTTGGGATGACATAGATTCTGGAGTAATCTTGATTGATCCACAATTCACACATTTATTCTCTCTATCAGCGAAGTAAAATTTATCGTCATTCAGCTATTTAAATAGTTTCGCTTTTCAACTCCCATTTATTTCAGACATTAGTTTTATAGTAAAAGGATGATTAGAATATTTTTCGCCCAGACCTTTCTATGTACCACTAAGTCTTTTTATAGTCACAATTTGATAGAAGTTCACCATCAGGTGCTACCATTTTACAGTTTTTATTTACAACTTTTTGCATGTGTAATGTTTAATAATCTTTTTCTTTCTCTCTTTCTTTTATCTCATTCTTTCTTATTCAGAGTTTCAACAATGATTTAATAACTTTGAATAGTACTCTTACATTGAATCTATCTCTTAAGGAAAATGATTAATTGCTTACTCAATTTCAATATTACGGTTCTCTATGATTGATCTGAAATATGTTGTGGTTTTCTTTCCTTGCTCCTCTAAAATTTTTCTCGTCTATTAGTATTCAATAGGTCTTTTCTTACTTAGAATAAAGCATAGAATCATCACATTTCTCACTTGGGGTTGCATCGATTACCTCAGATAAGTGTTCCCTCAAATTATAAATCATAACCATCAAGAATTTTTCAGAATGGCGTTTCATAATCTTCATCTTTATAGAATATAATATCTCTCGGTTTTAATAGCTAGGAGACACATTAATTATTAACTTAATTGGAAATATCTGCTAATTCTTATAGCTAATTTTGGTTTTCAAAATTTTTCTGTAATTTCTTTGCAATATAAATCAAATAATGTGAATCATGAGCAGCATAGATTAGCATTTCAGATATTAGTGGCCTCATACTCCAGTAAGCTTTTTGAAACATTTTTTTTCTTTTCTTTAGAAATCTTTACTCAACCCTTGCAGTAAGTAGTCTATAATTGAAGGAATGATACTCGCTGTCCTTTAAATATGCTTTTTGTGAGATTCCTTCGTGCCAAAAACGTTAAATGTAGCTAATCAAAAATCTCTCTGTAACCAGGTTATATCAGAGCTCACACAGCCATGAAATACCTTTAGAATATTATGACTTTCGAATATAGCTCCAAGACATGTTTTCATTTCTAATATCAACTTAAGACAGTCAATTAGGCAATCTAATAGTCAGGGGTAATGATCTGTATTAGACATAGAATGCCGTGATACGATTTAGATTATTGTTTTTATAAAACAACACCTAAAAGACTGTACTTGTACAGACTTCTCAAGATTTCATATAGACTGTTAGGCGTATCTATGTAATAATAATCTCCCTCTTTAGTAATCCTTAGAATTAAAGACATTTCTTCTCATGTCATCACATTTGAGAGAATACTAATTTATTAAGGGCTTAAAATAAACTTAATGGGAAAGCTTTTGACTTTATGTAAACACTTTGTTACTTATGAATTATTAGTTATTTTATTAACACAATTAGAGATAAAAACGTATGAATAATTGATTTGAATCAAATTTTATTTGACAATGTTTTTTCTTTTAATCCAAGCAATTAATCTGTATAGAATGTAAGCGAGGATCAAAAGTCCCTTAAAAAAGACATAATATTACATATTTAGCTATTTATTATAATTGTAATTAATCTTTTTTTTTAAATTATTTACCCCAATATGTCAAAAACAAAAGTATCTAATTATTTACTTCATTCTTTATAAGAAATAATGTTGCTTCAACAAATTATTCTTTTATTTTATTCATTATTTAATAACCATCATAACAAAAGGATGAAAATATGTAGATAGACTAATATCCTGAGAAATCTGAGTTTGACTATCAAAAGAAGAGAAATAAAAAGTTTAAAAAGTTAAAATGATTGATTTTTTACTGGAAAACATTGCAAAGTTACTATTCAAATTTAATTTATATATCATAATTATAGGCTTAATACATAATTAATAAATTATGAAAAATTTAGAGTCATTAATTGTAATGCTACTAAACAGTAACTACGAAGTGATAAGTTAAATCTAAAAAGAATACACTAATATGAATAAGTAAGAGGGAAATTTAAATCTAGCATAGTCAATGTTAGCTAATAATTTCAGTACGGTCAACATCCCTTATATTATAGGATATAAAATGCTCTCTTTTTGAAATAAAATTAGACTGAATTACCATTTATAATACATTAGTATATTATTAAATTATAAAGTTAATTGCTAGGTGAGGTATCAATATCACTTAGGTCTTTCTAATAAAGCTTTCTATTATAATAAGGCCTACTGAGAGCAAGTAGGGGGTTGCTAGATGCAACGCATGAAGGGCCATTTGGACGGGGTTTAGTCCGCCAGATATAACACTCTTGAATGGGCAAGGGTCCTAGGAATTCCCTGCTAGATAAGCTTTCCTGGCTTGAGTACAGCTTACTAGGTATTAGGGACCAGAATGGAGGTACGCTCTGCCCTAGGAAGGAGAAGACGAAAACCATTGATTTCAATCATAATGATTTTTTTCTCCGACAATATGTTAGGGTACTGAATTACCTCAGCAAAATGACAGGGATTACGTTTCCCAGCAGCGGTGAGAACGGTAAGCGTTTTTGTCTACGCCATGTCACTAAAAAGAGTCCTCCAAGCTATGTTTTCCAGATTATGCTGGTCAACATCTTGATTCAGGAGAAAACTAGGCGATAGAGGAAGTGGTTTTTTCAGAGTTTCTACTTCATTACTGCCACGTCACGGAATTGCCACATCAACACACTCAGATACTTCCTCTTCAAGACTACGATTGATGGTTTGATTATAGTATCAACTAGTGAATGATAATATTATTTGATTCTTAAATCATTAAACGCATTATAAAATAATAAAATCAATCATTTCTATAGCACTGAAAATCTTTCAGTAGTTTAACGAACTTCCACTTGGATATATTATCAAAATAAAAAATACAAAGAGTATCGTATTATCTCGAGGAGTGGGTTGACTTCAGGCCAAGATTGAAACTCATAACTAAAATAATAATCGATACATAACATGAAACTAGTCAAGATTAAATTGCTCTGTAAAGGGAAAGTTTACCTTTTAGTTTGTAAAACACGACTTGAAATGGATTACTCTCAAAATTATAAATACATTGTTATTTTTCAATTCAAAATGCAGCCTTAGTTTAGCGAAATAACTAATGGTAGTTTCAATTCAACAACATGATTATATATTCATAAGGAATTATAACTTATAATACGAAAACTTTAATTTCGTAATTACTTAATTAACTTTAATACTAATACTTATAAGTCTATTCAAAAATGGAAATCTCTCTTAAATCGTCTTGTCGTCTTCTTCTTCATCTTCGTCATCGTAAATATCAAGTCCTTAGTCCCTTGTCCCTGTCGTCTTACGCAGCACCTTTCTTGTGATAACTGTGGTCTTACCAGGTAGGACCACTAAAAAATAAAAATTAAAGATATTCTTTTTGTAACTTACATTTTAAGTGAGTGCTGTACCTCCACCTGCGTCTGATCATTTCGAATACTTTTTAATATATTAAGTTTTTGATTAAATTAATTAATTTCTTATTATAAATCATAAATGAATGCTAAACAAATGAATGGGATGAATATAAGGTCTAATAGCTAATGAGGAAGACATTCACATTAGAGAGTGTAAATAGTAATCTGTAATATAATGGAACTTCCAAAATAAGTAATACTAATCAACATTTCAATATAGGTTAACACAAAATATATTTCCTCTAAGTTAAGTGGGAAACCCAATTAAAATTATAATTCTTAAACAAATCAATAAATAATCATTATGCTTATGCTTTAAATATTAAAAATGACGAAAATAAAAAATTAGCATTAATAACCGTTTCAAAATAGAAACAACAACTAGTTCCTCCAATTATAAAATAAGGAATTTATTTAGATATTTCTAAAGAATCCCTATAGCAATATTAAGTAGTAGTTGTAAGATGCTGTATTACAGATAAATGGAATAACTTATAATTAGCAGGTAAACCAAAGAAATTAAAATTTAGCTGTTTATAAACTTAACATAACTAATTTTCTTAAGATTTGAATGATTGCGATTATATTTATAACAGATACTTATAAACAGAATGCAAAAATTTTAATGGCTAATCTAAATTTATCGTTATAAACTACCAAATTTATTTTAGAGTTCTGTTATAAAAAGCACAGCAACTGGGAGCTTAATTAAATAATTAAAGCAATGTGATGATATAAAATAATTATAACGCATTTCGGCCAACTAATACGAATTAATTTATCTATTAAAATGACAGAGGGGAAATTATTGGAAAAGTTGATTAATAGCGTATGATTTAAGGTTAATTCTAATAGAATACTCAATAAAATTTTATTTGAATTTTTAGTGCAATTCAAATTTTATATATAAGTCTATGTAAAATTTAAAACCTTATAAATAAATAGCAATTTTAAAAGCAAGGCAGCAGCTATTAATTAACTAATTAAAAAACACATGAAAAAACAAAACTATTTAGGGATAGTAGTTAAAGCCTAATAAATTCCTCTATTACCAGAAAAATAAAATAATGAAAGATTGCTAACAAAAATAAGTTTATTACTAAAGCAAAGTATAATTAAATATCTAATGACCTTCCTCAAATTCAAAAAACAAACGCAAATGTGGTTTTGAATAGTCAGTAATAAAATAAATGGGCAAATAAGCATAATAGCAAACTAGAAATAATCTTAGAAGTGTAAATATTTAAAGCAAGATGGTCTAGCTCCTAATCATTAATTATTGATAAAATAAGAAACAATTAGTAAAAACAAAAAAAATTAAAAATAAATTAAAACTGCCTGTAGTTGAATTATATAAATTAGTTTATAGTTGTGGTAGTATATAGAAGTAAAAAGAGACAAAATTTTCTATCTACAATTACTAAATAAATAGACTGTATATTTAGGCATGGTGAATTTTTAGAAATATTGATTTCCAAAATTAATTGTCATTTAGCGCACTAATGATGTGTGTTTGAAATAATTATCTTTTATATATTTATTTGAATGTCAAATGTAATTCTGAATATATTTATGAAAAATTAAAAAGCGCAATTAAAACTAAAATAAATTGAAATTTCTAGAAATTTATCAGATATAATGCTTAATTCATTTGAAGTTAGAACTTTTAAAATCAAATATTCTGAAATGAAGAACTTGCTTATGACTATTTTATGATAAATGCAAATAAATTCAGCGAGTTTATGCTTCCATTATTATTCAAATCATTTCATTTCATTTTAATTCAAATTTAAGTTATTATAAATTTTTATTACGTTGATTAATTACTTTCTACAATTTTTAATTTTCAAGCATATATGATAAATATTGATTTCAGTTTGAAATTTCTCTATATCTTTTAAAGATTAATTAATCAATCCCTCTTCAAAAATTATATATATAAATCTCTTTTAATATGTAAGTTTACATTTTATTTTTTAAGATGAAAATTCTCATTTAATTTATATTAATATACAATTTACTGAATCCAATTGTCTCATTATTATCAGACTAATTAAAAATTACTGGAGCAAATTCTCTATTTTTTAAATAATCATAATCCTCTGCATGTTATTTGTATGTTGTATCACTTTTTAGTTTTTTACTCCAAATAATTGATTGATAAAATCCTAAACTACTCTATAACATCAAGCAAAATGTCTTATTCCTAACAATTTTTTAATGAATCATTTTACTTTAAATTCTGTTATTTATTTATTCTAAACTCTAAAATGCAATCTATCATATTCTTTGTATATTTATGTTTATTTTTAATTTCTTAATCTTGTAAACTTTAATGTTAATTTTTCCTCAATCTATCAATGTTTCCAGCTCAACCCTAACTAAAATCAGTTCTTACTTTCTCTTAGCTATTTATTTAGATATCAACTCGATTCATTTAATTGGTTTAATTCTAAAATGATGAATAATTGTTCCAATCAAAATTTATGTAGTCTTGTTACAAATCTCCAGCTACTTTTTATGATTAATTCATGCTATTCAACAAAACCATATACCTCTTGAGCTTCTTCAGGAATATCATTGGGTATGAATTGTTTCAAAAACAAGTTGATTTGTTCTTAGAATTGAGTTAATTTGGTTATAATTTTAAAAATCAGTTTGAAAATCAGTATTGATAAATAAAAAAAAATTTTTAAAAATTTTATCAAAATTATTTTTTAATCATAAATAATCTATTATATATATATATATATATAAATAGAATTAAGAACTAAAATAATTTAAATTTATGATTTTAAATTTTAAATTAAAATATTACAATATTATAGTTTTCATTCATTTTTATAATATAAATTTTATTTAGTTATTTAAAAAAATAAAAACTTAAATTTTTTATTTAGTTTCTATCTAACATCTGAAAATTATTCAGTATTTATTTTAAATATTGCTATATTATGTAAATCCTTTCCAATTGGTAAAATAGCTTTCTAATGATTTTATTAATCAATTATACAATATTTATTCTTATAAATGGATTTCAAAATGTTAAATTTAGGTCTTATTAATATGGAAAATCCCCAAAATGATTTTTATTTCATATTAATTTAAAAAATTATTCATGAATTATAATATTGCTATTTTAATTATGATTTATGGAGAAGCAGAAGCCTACCAGGATTAGAAACTCCAAAATAGTTTTAATTTAACAATAACCAGCCTTAAAATTACTAAGTAGGTATAATTTAAGAGAGAAATTAATTTGCAAAAATAACAGTGTTCTAAGTATAGAGCATTAAATTAATAGTAATAATTATTAATTAACTTTAATAATGTAGCTAATAATCATCATCAAGGTTAATCCAGTGACATCATGAAATTCAATACAATTTAATTAAATTATTTACAGTTTAGACATTTATTTATAATACCTCCAGTTTGAAAGTTTTAGATCTGAAAAAATAGGATTTAAATTAGAATCTTATTAATATTAAAACTAAAACAAAGCTTATAATGAAAAAGTATGTTATTTTTTAAATCCAATTTAATGAAGAAATAATACCCAAAAATTTCCATTCGTATATTAAATACAAAACAAATATGATAAATGAAATTGATTCAGATGATTGGGATGTAGTATAAAAATGAAACGATATCGCAAGTAATAACTTTAAAATACAAATAATATTAAAAAATAGGAGCAAATAGATTAAAATAAAACTAATAAGAATAGCAAGGAATAATGAATTTCACACAGGAAAAGTAAATTGTTGACGATGAAGTATTAAATATACATAGTTTATTGTTTTCTTTGAACTTTATGAGGGATTATGTTTTATAATCTGAATAAAAATCATGAAAATTTCTTATATATTTGTAAATGCTAATTACACAATAAATTTAATAGTAACCTTTAACTTCTTTTATATTCATAAAAAAAATGTGTATTTATTATCCATAATTCAGACGATTAATAATTTATCTAACAAATCGAACCTAAAATGCCTTACTAAAGCGCCATATTTCTGAACAGGGATTTTGAGATAAAAGAGAGATGTAGTATATAAAACTATTAATAGTATTTGAGCTAGAAGAGCAATTGGGATAGTATCTACAGCAAAAATATTGGAGCTTAATTATTGCATTAAATAGCAATAAATTAAAAGGTTAGAGTGACGATAATATTCAGTATAACTAAAAAAATACTTTATTTAATGGGGTAATTAATAACTAATTCAAAAATTTAAAAATAAGTAGATCTTCCAAATGAGTCTGAATACTATTATAATTAAAATAATGCTGGACATTTAATTAAGATAAACTTGATTTTATAATATTTTTTCGGTTAAATTTTTTCTTATTTTCAATTAAATACCAAAAATACAATAGATATAGTCTTCATTTAAATTTACTACTTTATTAAAATGATAAACTAGTTTTAATTTGAGCATTTTTTAAATTTCAGTTATGAAGTATCAAAAAGGTTTTTGTAATATTTTATACATTATAAACTATATTTATTTAAAAATTTAATGAAAGTTTAAGCTTACCCCATATCCCTTAAAATTAGCATGAAAGTATTTTTTATTTCCTTACTAAAACATTCATTAAATATTTTAAGATTTTTCCATATAAATACAATAGACCATAAAAACTATATAAAAAACAAATTTAATAAAAAGCAAACTAGCAATCAAAACCCCAAAACTCCTTAGTGAGGTTTATATGTGCTTTGATTTGTAAGGTAAAGTTGGGGTCTTATTGGGGTTAATAGAGAAAACGGAATTTTAATGTGAATTTAATGAATATTTAAAGAGTGTTAGTCTACTTAATTAAAACAAATTTTATCTGCTTATCTTTGTGATACCTTATGAATATAGTTGTCTGAAGTTGTTCTAGTATATCATCTAATGATTATCTTGGATATGCTGGAGCTTTTAAAATTACCATCTCAACTATAATTTTAATTTCATAGCATATTTCATCTTATTTAATATGTTTAGTAGCCAAACTTATTGATTATTTCTCACATTTTGTTCCAAAGTATGACATATTTTCCATATCGCACTCTAAGATAATTGCAGCTACCGCCCAAACATCCTATTATACAGAGCCATTTTTCCATTTCTCTCTTATTCGGAATTATCCTGGAGTGCCTAAAACCTTAGCTAAATTTACTATCTCTTGTCTTATTACTCTGTTGAAATCTATGACTACTACTTCTAAAGGGCAGAGATTTAGCATTACATTTTCTGGCTTCAATTCTCTATTAACCTACCCTAGATCATGGAGCTCCTTTACACCCTTAGTCATTTATTTAAGTATCTCATTCAAATCATCAGGATATCTATTATGGTAGAAATACTCTCTTACAGTCGTTTCAAACTTCTTGAGTCTTAATACAATAAAACCATGACCAAGTATAACTCCGTCAAGCTTAGCTAAGTTCTTGCATTATCTTTTCAAAGCCTCTCTCAGTACTATGTATTCATTTGCAAACTCATTTTTATATTACTCGTTCTTAATGAGATACTTGAATGGATATACCTTGTAAGCGAATTCATTAGCAACTATAAGTTTTACCTTGTTAGGTACATCAATATTCATAGATCTCAATACATTTGCTTATTTTGACTGCATTTAATGCAGGTATATACATTGCTCTCTCTTTAAGTATGCTATATACATAGCGTTTACTGATTGGTTCATTGACTCCAATCGCTTTTATCTCTTAATTTTTTCCTACTATTCTTTTTATGATTCAAGAGAGTTATTTTTTCTTTTAGCAGGTACAGGCTTCTACATTTCCTCATCTTTAAAAAGGAATTCGCTTAAATGATGCTTTTGCACATTTTTCTTTACTTTGAATGAGTGAGTATAAGACTTCATGCATGTGCACTAATATCTATCCTCTACTTTATCATGCTTAAAGTAGAACTTAGCTTTACCAGAGTACGCCTTTTTGATGTGCCTCTTCAAGCTAGACTCGGTTGAGAAGAAATTTTAGCAGTCTTCACATTAAAATGTTTTTAATTTTTTCTATTCGTTGCTGTCCCTTATCTTCCTCAACCAATTCAACTTATGCTTAAACTCCCATCTATGCACTCTACTTCTTTTTTTAAACTTAAATTTTAAAGACCTCAGTTTCAAACTCTAGAGATCTTAGCTCAACATCCTTTTCAATATAAATTACTTCTGGTTTCTTGGAGGAGCCAAAGTTGAGCAATGATTAACCTGCTCCAAGAGGAACTGCCTTACGATTTAAGTAAGTCGACATGTTTAAATTCGAATTTAAATTACGATAATTAATGAGTAATAACTTTATTAACTAAAGTATATTTGAGTAAGAGTTTACCCTCCAGCAATTATGGTTGATTTTAAAGTGTTGGCCATAATATTTATACTAAGTTTATAACTATAAATTTTCTAATTTCGTGCTTAATATTTTTAATATTGGTGCTAACTTAGAAAAAATTCAGGTTAGTACTGTAAAAATTAGGTTTTAAACCTTTTTTTAACTTTTCCATTAAAACCTCATTAGATTAAACAAGGTACCAATTAAGTTTTGGTACTAATTAAAACTAAACGGATTTAGTAACAGTACTAATTAAATTAAACAATTTTAATTAGTATTAATTTAATGGAACTAAATTGATAAAAATGGAGCAGCTTCTGCCAACTTTCTCTACATATCTTTACGAGGTTGACCTCTTATAAGATGCCCCATATTTAATAGTAAGTTTTTAAACAGTAGGATCAAGAAGTCTATAAATTAAAGTTAGAAATTCATTAATAGAAGAAACACACACAGATTGAATCTATTAGTATTATATTGAAGAGGTTGAGGCTCAAGAAATGATCTCAAGATTTAGAAGCAAAGAGGATCATTAAGTATCAACCTATTACAGAGCAAGAAATAATGGATTTAATACAAGGAGTATTTATTAAGAAATCTTAGGAGATCAACACTTAAAATGAAATTCATATAGAATTCGATGATTTCGTCTATTCTAAATTATAAATATTGATGTCTTTTTATTTTAGACTATTCTGTAATAATCAAAAGGTTTGGATAAAAAAAGCAGATCATATAAGCCAAGAATTTTTACTTGCTCTCAAAAATTTTCAAAGGATGATGAAAGAATAGATTTCTTCAAAAATTTATAGGATTTGATGAAATAAATTCCTATAGTAGAGAAGTGTTAGAGTTTACATCATGCTTATGAAAGCGAAGAATTAATCGATTCAAAATATTTTTCAAATTAAACAAGATGGCAACTCATATACTCCCTGTGAGGAAATTTTCATTGAATTCTAGAACGCATTTGAAATGTGCATAAGAATTTTCAATGATTATTCTTCTAACCTAAAAGAAGAGTTAAAGAAGCATTAGATTGTTGATTCCGAATTGTTGTAGAAAATTAACCCAAAATTGAGGTCAAGTTGAATGAAAAATGGGAATTATTTGCTTTACTAATTTTCTTAAAAAATGAAATCAGCTAAAATGCAATAGCTGGGAATATAGAGCAAGCTTTAGTTGACCATTTTAACATTGATGAGAAAGTAACAGAGTGTGTGCAAGTGACTTTGAAACATTCAATTATCTTTCTTATGAAAATAATGGGTATCAAGGACTCCGGCATTGTTTCAGTGTTAATGATTAGGAAAAGTTTTTCAAGAAATACTCCGATAAATTATGTTATGTAGAAAAGGAACCAGGAGAAAATCAAGGCAAAACTTTAGTTAAACTCAGAGTCTAAAATAAGATTTTTAGAGAAAGATATGAATTTAAGATCAGTGTTACGAAATTTATGGATCTCGATGTGAAATGTATATAAGACTCTCTGAAGAAGCGAAAGAGCACTATGGAAAGATTTTTAAGGTATTCGATGTTGATTGAGATGGCTTTCTCACTTTAAAAAAGTTCAGAAAGATTATCAAGAAAATAGATCAATAGAGAATAGATTGGAAGATTCATGCCATCTTCCAGAAAGCAACAGGAGGAGACGCTTCTGAGAAAGGCAACTTGAAATACAACGAGTTCATAAAATTTGCTATGAACAATATACTTTGGAGGGAAAAAATGATTGACTGGAACAAAGAATTGATGGAGGAAAAGAAAGAGAAGAATAAGGAACTATCATATAGTAAATCCTCTAAAATATTAGTCTCAAGCATTTTGGGAAAATGAGAGAAAGAAAACTATGAAATAAAGAATCAATTCTAATACTCCTAGTTCTCATAATTTAGGAGCTTGAAATTCACACTCTGCTCATAATTCAGGTAAGTCTAAATAATCTACATTCTTCACGATAAATTATCAGACTAAGACTTTATATTAAAGAGGTTATTTTAAAAAGTCTGATTATCTATTTCAAATCTATTTTAAAACTTAAGCAATTTGTTGATACTTTTTGACATTGACATTAGGTTTATGCATAAGCATTGTAATCTTCTTCAACTAATTTTTTAGTTTATTTTTGAGAATTTAATCCAATGAAGGAGTAAATTCTTTGTTCTTAAAGCATACATTTGTAAAAGTCAAAATGAGTTTTCTTAATGATATTCACATTTTATTTAAACTTCTTAAGTCTCTATTACAAATCAAATTTTCCTTTGATCTTTCTTGACTGATTTCATATAATTCTCTCAGTTTTTTCATTTCTTGTTTAATTGTCTGATTCTCTTCTTTGAATAAGTGATTCTATCCTTCAAGTTGAATAATTTCAAGATCCCATTAATTACTGCCTGTAGATAAAGCTGAACTCATTCTTTCAAGATTAACGAGCACGGCTTAGTAGCCACGATTGATTGCTCTGCGGTGGAAGGCCAAGTTAAAAATAAAACTGAAATTCTCTTGTGAACCTCTCTGGGTACTCCATTTCCAGCACTTCCCATCTTTACTCACCAATCACGTCTTGAATATACTCGCTCGCAGACACATTATCATTTAGTATATTTAATTAACATTTAAAATATAATAAGCAAGTACTTAGCAAAGTTTATGTAAAAAGAGCAATAAGTATTTTTAAATTAATTTTATGATTATGTGCGAAGTAACTAATATTTTGTGCACTCCACTTTGAATTTAATTTTTATATTGTAAATGTTATTTTTGTCATCGAATGAGTGTATCTGGAGTGTTTTTTTTTTAAAAAAATATAATATTTTAAATAACAAGTGCTGGACAAGAGATATCATTGAGGTTAACTCTCTTTAATCTTTAAATTTTATTTGCTAAAGCATTGATTCTTGATTAGTTTTCCAATTTAATTAATCTCCGATCCGCTCAGGATTACCATTTGGATCTACCTTAGCGTTTGAGTTTCATTGAATTTCTTTTTATAAAGAGTTTCTTAAAAGTATTGGAGAAAAAATTATTATATCCATTAAGTAGAAGTTGGTACCACACAGATAGTTTAAATAACTTTTAATAGAATTTAAATAGCAAATCTCGAAACTAAGAGTACGATGAAGATTAATAAATTAAATAAACATAAATAAATCTATCTGCATAAAACTTAAATAAAAACACTAATCTTTTCATATAAAATCTTATATTATGCTTAATTCTGATGTTGTACTTCAAAAGTTCAAATCCTTCAAGGATGCTTTTTAATGTTCTGAGAAGTTGTGCTATACTTTGATGTTTCTTATTAATGTTATTCTGACATTTTTTGTCTTCCTTGAAATTGAACCACATCTAGAATTCCTTACACTTGTAGCACTTGAAAGTCAGATAAACAACACTGAGCCCATTTTAATTGTATTGTATATATTTTTGAAGTTTACTTAGATGTTTAATTAGATCTGCAATGAATTTACTAGTGGCAGTTCAATTCACTAACTAACTTTTCGATTTATTTAATAAATCCATATTTAAGCTGTCTTTATTTTCATCTTTTCGATGACCTCTAATTCTCAGGGATTAAAATTAAACTAATAGATTTTGAACAATTATCCATCGATGATTGTGCGAGTTCTTTTTGTATTAGGCTGCTTAGATGTCATTTACTATTAATTTGTTTCTGTCTGAAGCAAAATAAGGGTGTAGAGTCTTCTGCAAGTTCTCTATATCGTTTATTAACAAACAGATTTATGCCGATAGTTTTTATAAAATTATACAATTTAAACTTTTAAAAACAGTATCTTAGGAATTTAGAAACTAGAATTATGAATCTAAATGGGCATGACTTGAAATATCATTTAATTAAAAACTTGGTTCTCTAATAATTGTGAATTAGATTTCTCATGCTCTTCAGTGTCGCTGCTATGTGAGTTTGACTAGGAATTTGCAATCAACATATAAAAAAATATTTTATTATACTTCTAAGATTTGACTTGAATCTTCTAGTTGTTTCGATTAACTTTCGACTAGTCATTATCAACGTCTTATAATCTTATTACTCATACTTATATTCCTCAATAATGTCATATCGCTTCTATTGGATCTTCTAAGTGATAGTCTTCGCAGCAATGAAATCAGACTCAGGCTTATCTCTGCATAGGTTCACAGAGCTTTAAGAGCAAAAATAAATAGAACCTTTTTAGTCTAATATTAATGATCAAATATCGCAAATAAAATACCATAAGTTTGTGATTTAGGTTTCTCGCTTGAGTTCTCTTGCATAATAGTGAATAAATATCATTTCTTTTTAATTTTAGTCAGCACTAATCTGTCGGATCCAATAATTAAGTTTCTAAGATCGTATACTCTCTCTCTCTCAGTAAAGTTAAGATATTCAGGTATGCCCTATAGTATCAGACCTTATAAATTTTCATATAAAAATATAGAAACATCTATCAATATTCAAATTACATAATGAATTCTATTTTATTTGATATTTATTCATGCCTTTAAATTTAAGTGACTTCTTATGTATTTCTATATATTGCTTGTGTTATCTTGTATATTTCACTGTGAAGAATCTGTTGAAGCTCTCAAACTCTGAATATAACCACATTTAAATATTTATATAATACTTTTATTTTTGGCTATAGGGTAAAGTTTTTAATTGATATTTTACCAATGAGATTGAACAGAAAAAACTTTGTTCTCTCTCAATAATTTTTATAGACTACATTTAAAACTTCAGTATTTTGAACCTTTTTATTTAAGATGATACTTATATCTTAAAAGATAAGAAAAGTCTTACCTAGGGAACATTTGTATTTTATTTTCGTTACTATTGATTTCTTATTGACTTTATTTTTTATCACTATGGATTTAAGTCAATATAACTCTATACTTGAAATTCAATTTGTTTAATATAAATCGGTAAATTTCTTATATTTAATAAAAAGTGCAAGTTTAGTATATCTTTTCTTATTTAATTAAACTATAAATTATAGATTTATGATTAACAAAGGGAATAATAAATAATTACACTTTATGGGTCTTATTAATTTCAATAAATATAAAAATAATCATGATGATGAGGTCTAAATCTCACATATATTGTTATTTTAAAAATTGATAAGCTATAATAACATCACAATAGAACTACTCTAAAGATATTTAAAAAATATTAAAATATTTAACAATTTATATATACTTTGATTAAGAAAGTTTGTTGATTTTTTTTTATAATTAAATTTTCTTATTAAGTTTATATAAAATAATGTTTTTTTTGCCGAAAGTATAAGTTAAAACTAAAATAAAAATATTGAATTTACTAAGATCGAATTTAGCTCTTATCAATGTATTTTTATACAGTGTAATAAATAATAATATACGCGCTTATAAAAATTGGTAGGTACGCTGTAACTTAAATTCACATCTGTAGTGATATGTTATTCATTATTATATTAAATTTAATAAATTTAACGTATATTTCTTTTTACTATATATATTAGTGAAAAACTGATAAAATTAAGAAATAAAACTAATTTCAATTAAGAATAGCTGACCTTGAAATACAAAATGCTAAAGGATCAATACTCTGGATGATGGTGTGAGATCTTGATAGACCTTTAATGCCTGAAATTTCAGCGCTTGCCGTCTCTCAGCTTATAAGTGAACCACACCTTAAACTGGTCGCAGGTGCTGCACCAAATCAGCAAGTAGCTGGGGCTGAATTTGTATTCAATTGAACTTCTTCCATCCTTGAAGTGCATGTTCAGCTCATTATTTTTTTATTAATTTTATATATCATCAATCAAAAGCCTCACAAACTCTTGAGTATCTTTGAACTTTAGTGAAACAATCATTCAATCAGATCACATTGAGCTTGGATTTAAAAATCAAAAATATTTGTATCTTGAGCATCTTGAAAGAATAATCATTGTTGCAAGCAGCTGCATTTGATGTCATCTTTGAGTTATCGCATTTGCTTACCTATAAAAGTGAAGTCAAATTCTTTTAGGGCAACTAGTCCCTTTAAAGCAATTTAAGTAGATAATTTATAAATTTAGAGGTTGTGAGTTAAAGCTTTTTAGCAATAGACGTGAGCATCTAGTTCTTTGCGTTGTCTTTAAAATATCAATTTCATCCAAAATAAATTAATTAAATTACGTTTCATTTAATTTAAAAAGTGGAAGATTAAGGTAATTCAGATGCTCTACTTTTTCTGGCTTGAGACTTTAATTATACTAAAACTTTATTTATTTTTAATATAGAATTAGTAACTCGAAGAACTTCAGCAACTAGGGGGAAGATGAAGAGGAAAAAAACGAGGTAAATTCATTTAAAAAATAGATAAACAATTTTTGGAAGATTATAATGTACTAAAATATGCATTTTTAATTGTGATTATTTATTTTTAATCAGAGTTGTTGATGAAGTAAGCTTTTGACAGCTCACTATTATTGCTGAAGACTGAATAGAGTCAATTCAGGGAGCTAGCTTGTGGCTTGATGACTAAACAGAAACTAACTGAGCCTCTTTTACCTTTTGACTTATCTTACAAGAATACACTCAACCTTAAAAGCATTCTTGTTGAACTATGAGATTGTTTGGCTTAGTGATTAAAACGCCACAAGATTTCTTTTGTAATTTAGAAAAACATGACTCTAATCCTAAATCAAATCTCTCACATTTAAAATTATCTATGATTTACAAAACAAAGTTTTCTCTTATTTTTAATTTACTTTTTAACAAAATTATGAAGATTTAAATTGCAAATTACATTTTCTATCTAAATAACTATGCTAACTCAATCTTGAATTGATCTTGAAGCTGTTTTGTTCCATGAATATTCTAAATTTAAGTTTTGATATGAAAGTGAGGCTAGGTGGACTTTTGACTGCAACTCTCAGTTTTTAAGGCATCTTACAATAAATCTCTTGTTATAAACTTAATTAAATCTTGCTTATACAGATTTTTAAATGAAATATACTCTTTTTGTAAGCAGTCAAAAGAATTTTTTTTTCATTCTCAAATATTTATATAATACCTAATCTTAATTTTTTAATAATTTTAAAATGTAAATTTGTTATTTTAACTACATTTCTCCCCCGTAAATTAATATATTTTATAATTCAGTATGAATTAAAAGGCTAGCAATTAATAATGTTAATAATTACCTAAACCTTTTTAATCAAATATCTTAATAAATAACATCAGCATAATCAATATTAATCAAAATCATTTTCAATTTAATTTAAAAATATTTTTTGGTAAAGATTGAGCATGCTTTAATGAAGTAGGATGTGAATTACTATTTTATATTTTGAATCGATGTAAAATTTTTCTGTTAAAATCTTTTTTTCTCAAAATAAAAAATTGCTTCTCTGGCAAGCAACATCTTTTTTATAATGTGTTCAGAATAAAGATTTTAAAATATTAAAATTTAATTATATAGTACCAAATCAAAACACAAATAATGTATCCTTTGTTAAAATTTATTCAAATTATAATTAATAATATTTAAAAAATTCAAAATTTAACTCAAAAATACTTAAGCAAGTTATTAATTAAATATTTATTTCACAATCTGTATTTTATGTTGAAATAAACACTCTTAAAACTTCCATAAATTAGTATTTGTTTTTTTTTAATTTTTTTTTTCTTTAATAGAAATAATATATTAAGTCAAAATATCCTTTCACCTCAAAAATTATAATCTTGAGATTCGTAAATTTAATTTTATTTAAAACTTATATATATGAAGATGTTTTGGTGCTTACAAGTAAAGTTGAATATTCCAAACTTTTTGAATTTTTATAGATGATTATAAAGAAAAGGAAATCTTTTTTTCCCAAATATTTGATTAAGATAAGTTAAACATTAATACTTTTTATAGTAATTATATAAAATATATGGGGTTATAATGATTTCCTCAATAGAGTCATTAAGTGAATAACAAGTAAATGTTTCATAGCAATTACATTGTTAATAAATATATTATAAATAAAATAATTTATATTTGTTAGTTTTGTTCCTGAACATCAAGAAATACTTTAACAGATTACAAATCTTATGATTTAAGCATAAAATCAATTTTTCAAATCAAATAAGAAGACTTAAATATACAAAAATTTATTTTTTATATTATAACTATTTCATTTATCAAAATTTTTATAGTATTTTTATTATTTATATTGTATCTTAACATAAGATAAATAAATATAGTAAATATGATATCGTATTTTGTAATTATTAGCGGAAAAAACCAATTGTTTCACATTATTTAGTAGATATAATGAAAATTCTTAATTTAATAACAAAACTGAAATAAAAACAGATTCATGAATAGTTTTAATTTATATTTTTATAGATACACCTTATAAATGTAAAACTATCTAAAGCAAAAATAAGACTGAAAGTTTGTCCACTACTTAAAATCTCTTTATAAAAATCGAGTAAATTCCTCCCCCTGTAGAAGATTATATCGTTTAAATTTACAACCCTTATCCTGCCGACTTAAAGACTGGAGATATCCAAAAATCGAATAAAAACATCGAAATAAACATGGTAGAATTCCCTTCCCAAGAATTTGAACTTAAAATTTTCTAAAGTAAATAATGCCTATTTTCTTATCATATTGGTATTACAAGTCATTAAGGCTGTTTTAATTACACAAGAAAAATCCTCTGCTTTGCTATATATTTAAAAAAAATATTCTAATAAATCTGTATTAAAATTTGAGTAATAGTCCACTGGAGGACCTTTAAAATCTTTTTTCTTATTCTTATAAAATTTTCTTAAAATTATTAAAACATTCAAGTAACATGTTATAATATATTAATTAGGTCGAAAATGACTTTTCCAGGGAATCTATAGTATCCCAGATAGAAGTCACATAAACATCATTCAAACATTAGATTTGAATAAATGTTACTATTCTTTTAATATATATATTATATCTGTAATTTTCTTGTGATTTCACTAATTTAATTACTTAAATAATGATTAACTGCTATAAAAGTTTGTAATACAATCGTTGAGGTATAATTATCTCTTTTATTTAACATTATTGTAGGAATACATTCGATTTGGGAAAATAAATTAAAATTAAATTAATTTAATATTAAAATCATGGCAGTTATGAAATCCAAAGAGACTCAAAATTCAAATCTGAGTCGATTCAACGGTAGATCCCGCAATTTTAACTGGACTTTATTATTGGCAATATTCTTGAATCATCCCAGGAAGCAAGATATTTTGATTTTGAGCTAACTCCCAAAAATAGTATAATTGGTTTTTCTCGCTTAGGCGATGAGGTAAATTCATTTTAGCAATAACAACCACCGTCTTAATTTTAATGCGCTATCCAGAGAGTATAATATTGTCATGGTTTAGAGACATTTTCCAAAAACATAACTGAAGGAAATTAATAATTAATTAATTTTAATTTTAATTCATTTTCCAAATCGAATGTATTCCTACAATAATAAAAAGCTCTTCATGCTATTATTCGAGCAGTTAATCATTAAATCAGTCATTAAATTAGTGAAATCACAAATAAATTACAGATAAAATATATATTAAAAAAATAGTAAAATTTATTCAAAATCTTATTTTTTTATAATGTTAATGTGAAATGTTACTATAATTTTGGTTGCACTAGATTCTTTTAAAAAGTCGTTATAGATCTAATTAAAATGTTTTGATGTTTTAATCATTTTAAGAACATTTATAAGAATGAGAAAAAACTTTTAGCGTCCCCCAAGGAGGCCATTACACTAAAATTTATACTGTTAGTAATGGTAAATTATAATTTGTGTCATTAAAGATATTATAGAATATATTAAAAAGTAGCGTGCTGACAAGTAAGAGAATATTCAATTCATTGATATTATAAGTTATTTTTATTTAAATTAGTGGTTATGTTAAAGAATTATAGGATGGAATTCGTAAATTTAAATGAGAATATCTACTCATTGGAATCATTCTCTATTAAAATCAACTTAAAACTAAAACAGCATCTGCTAAGTTTAGACTAAAATTTAGATGGGAAACCAATTTTAAAACAAAGTCCTTTTCAAATAAGTGCTAAAACTATTTTGATATAAATAAGTTACACTAGTTGCAATAAAATATATAATGCAAATTACTATGTTAGAATATTTACAAATTTAATCGATTCATTTTTAGAGATTCTTTAACTCCCAAAAGTACCTAAAGTTAACCTCTAGATATCGATAATTTATTGCTGCGAGGTACAATCTTGAGATCTATTGAATCTAATATTTTATTATTCAATTTATATAATATGCCTATGGAGTAGTCGTATAAATACTCCTCACAATACAAAAATTATAAAAATTTAGGGGGGTCTAAGTGGGTGGCAAAAAATAAAATATGATTTTTTTTTTAAAAAAATGATAAATTGGTGCTTAATATAAAAATAATTTTCAATCAAAAAAATAAATATTAAAATTTTGTATCTAAAAATTTATTTTAAAACGTAAGTTATTATTTTATGATAATAGATATAGTAATGTAAAGGCAAAAAACACATTCAGATATTGTAAAAACATCTTAATTAATAATGGATGTAATGATTTTTATCAAAGATATATAAAATGGAATTGCAGATCTATAAGAAACTGACATTTTTTAAAATGACGTAAAATGTCAAGTATGCTGATAGTATATGATTTTAACCAAAAGAAAAGATGCACCAGAGGAAGTTGAATACTAATGTAAACGACCATGCAGGAGAAAATAATCAATTAAATCACTATTAATGTTTCGCAAGCATCAACAGCCAATATCAGCATAGTATTTATTGGTATTTCACTATTTTGCAATGGGATACAGTTCTTCCCAAACAAAGTACAATTTAAATATGTACAATTATAAATTAAATGAGAAATTAATCAAAACTATTTTCTAAGATGTCAGAAAAAAAGATAGCTAAGTATATGGAGATTTTTCACACCTAAGACGAAAATGAAATACTTAATGGTAATATTGAAGTAGATGAAAGTTTATTTACTCATCGAAAATTCTTGCATGATGAAGGCTTAATTAGATATTAAGTAGGAAATATGAGAGTTGATAGGCAAATTTGGGTATTCGGCATGATAGAAAGAAATTCTAAGAAAGCAAAGGATTTTATTGTTAAAGACAGAACTAGAGATACTTTATGGGCAATAATACACTAATATTCTTAAGTAGGATCTCTATACATCATGATGGATTTAGTTCATATTTAAATATGCAGTTTTCATAAGCAGGATAAAACAATAAAAGATATGTTCATGAAGAACTAATAAAATTCATTTAATCAATAATTAGAAGAATATAATGATTAAGATGATAGCGATGATGAAGTTGACAGTGAAGATGAAGATGATAATAATAAAATAAATTTTAAGATGTTGAAATGCAAGAGGATAGTGAGAATAGCAATGCAAATGTAAGACCTAGAAATTTTAGAGGAACAAATTAAATTGAAAGCTTATGGTTTTTATCAAAAGATATATTAAAAATATTTATAGTACGGTAAGTGATGAAAATTTGCATGATTTTTTAATGGAAGCATTATGGAGAAGACACATAAAAATTAATTAATAAAAGGCAAATGAATCTTCATCTGAGATATTTAACTAGTTAGTAATTAATTAACAATTCTTTGATTGAAAATTATTTTTATATTAAGCACTAAATTATCATTTTTTGGTAAAAAATTATATTTTATTTTTTGCCACCGACTTAGGATTTCGAAAAAAATTCTGCCACCGACTTAGACCCCCTTCCCAAAATTTAGAACAATCTTATTCGAAAATTTCAAAGACTAATAAATTTACCTACATGTAAAAAATTTACATATTCTTGGTTTAATTCATAATTTTTATGTAGCGCTGCTTATGTTACTTCTTATGAACTAAAAAATAACGATGATCAAGTATCATACTTAAACGTTAAATGCAAAAATTGAAGCAAAGAGCTTTCCTTAATGTCTCTTTTTCTAAAAGTTCAGCATCTTGTTTCAAGTTTTTTTACATATGGTACCCATAAACCTCATTCATAATTTATAAAAAGAAATTGATAATTTAATATTAATAATTTATAATGAAGAATGAAAAGTGGAGTTGAAGAAGATGGCCATTCATTTAAATTTTTAAGTTACATTTTTTATATCCATAATTTTTAAATAGCATTACTTATCTAGGAGGGTCACTAACTAAGCTGGCTGAACAACTCGCAGAGGAGCAGAAAGAAAATGTAAATGCTTGTTAACTTGAGAAGATGGCAGAAAATACGAGGGAGAGTGGTTTAATGACAAAGCTGTTTGCAATTTTCCATTTTGTATTTATTTAGATATTATTTAATTAAATCCAAATGAATTCTTACAATCTTATATTTTTCTTGTTATTTTCTCATAATTATCACATTGGAATCAATTAGATTTAGTTATGCACTTTTTATGTTTTGGGATGCTGAAATGTATGAT
The DNA here is from genome assembly GCA_000711775.1 of Oxytricha trifallax. NCBI lineage: Eukaryota > Ciliophora > Spirotrichea > Sporadotrichida > Oxytrichidae > Oxytricha > Oxytricha trifallax. The sequence goes on along the minus strand of ARYC01001538.1, from coordinate 22,229 downwards.
AAAGAAAAAGAAATGTATGCTAAAAACAATCTAGTAATTAAAACGAGGAGTTCGGACAAGTATCTCATATTTTTACAGATAAGACAGGAACTATAAGAAATAGCGTAATAAAATTCAATAGATTTTAAGTTGATGAAAGTTTTATCAGACTAAATTAGTAATAAAATAATTAAAGTAGTTAAAGTCCTACAGATTAGTAAGTAGGTTTAAATGATTCAGACTTTGATGATTTGTTTTTAACCCCAAACATCTAAATGAGATTTACAAGTGCTTTGATTTGTAGGGAATCTTTTAGGGGTTGGGGTTATTAATACGTTTTAATGAGAAATTTATAGTAAATAAATTTAATTTAATCACTAAAAATGCACTTTTGGATCATGAAGGAGATGTCTGAAATTTATCTTATTTAACCACAACTCTATCTCTCTATTGATATGTCTGATCTTGAGTTTGGTCTTATTATTGTAAGAATACATTCGAAATTGGGAAATTATAATAAAATAAATAAAAATTAAATCAAATTAGTGGCATTTAAAGTTGGCCAATTTAAAAGATTTTTGGCTCATTCGATAGTGAATTTAAAATTAGCTGGACTTTACTATTGGCAGTACTATTTTATCGCATCCCTGGAGCGAGATTATTAAATTTTAATCAAATTCTCTAAATTCATTAAATCATACCCTCACATTATAGTCGAGCTAACTCGTTCCAGGGATGCGATAAAATAGTACCGCCAATAGTAAAGTCCATTTAATTTTGAATTCTCTATCGAATGAGCTCAAGATCGTTTAAATTGGCCAACTTAAACTACCACTAATTTGATTTAATTTTTATTTATTTTATTATAATTTCCCAATTTCGAATGTATTCCTACAATATTATTGACTTTACCATTTGTTTCATCGATTGAGAGACTCTCGTTTTGTCAACAAATTGCTTTATTCTTTGTGTTGCCTCCTTTTCGTACCTTGTAGAGTACTAATCGTTTCGAGGCATATCGCACTTTATTATTATTGCTGCATAGCCCACACATCCCATTCAAAGTCTCCATCTCTCCAGTCTTCTCTTTCTGGATAATAGCCGTGAGTTCCCATAACACTTCCAAGTCTTGTTACTTCCACTCTTAAAGCTCTGTAGAAATCAATTATTTATACTCTTACAGGTGAAAAGTTCAACATTTTATTCTCAGGCTTGAGATCCCGGTGAACAAACCCTAACTTATGAAGCTCTTTGATATCCTGTATAGTATAGGTTGCTATTAATGCAAGCTATTTATGACTTATTTAATCAGTTATGAAATCTCTGAGGGTCATTTCAGCTAGTGGGAGTCTGAAAGCTACATGATCTTTGGCAAGGAGAACAGCATCTAGCTTTATTAAGTATTTGCACTCTTTAAACTTTGCTTGAGTGAGTACTTAATACTCATTAGCAAACTCCATTTAATATTTATCATCACTAAGGAGATAGTTGAAAAGATATACTTTTTAAGCATACTGATGATCCTTAATAACTTTCTTACCATAGGAATCCTCTAGAATTAGGTAGCTTTAGAGAGAAGTATCTATATCAATCTATGCAAGTACTGGAATTTTATGGTATTATATTATAATCATGATTTTAGTGACCTCTGATTCTGACAGGTTGCCTGCTATCCTCACATACTCTGATTCAATTGCTTATTAAAGTTCCTGAACTTAAGAGGCTCCCTTGCTTTTCTTTTGTTGAGCAACTTCAGTTGAGTGTCTTAATCTTCAACTTCTATTTCTTTCTTGTGGGCTTTTGAAAAATGCTTCTTTAAGTCTCTGTATGAGAGTACTGCTTATGGCACTCAAACCAATCATACTATCCATCAACTTTGTCATGATTTAATTATACAATACGCTTAGCTTCCTTATGGACCTTTATATGCCTGTACCAGCTTGATTTATGAGTGAATGCTCTTTCACACTTCTCACAAAAAATACTTCAACTTCCTCTGCTTACATTGAAATTTCATTTCTAACTTTCTCATCCTCTCTGTCTCCCACAGACTTGTTTGCCATTTATTTTCTATTAAATTATATTTTAATAACACAGACCTCAAGTGATAGCTCTTTTAGTTCCTTATGAAAGTTCATCTCACAGCTATCACACTTTTTATTGCTGCCAAAGGTAAGTCTTATTTAGTTTGTTGGAAGTGCTGTTGTTTTTCTTAAAATGCTAGCGCTCATATTTAAACTTGAATTTAAAATTATAAAACTGCCTCTACAACTGAGAGCTTTACAAGCCTACGAGTTTCAAGGGAAGTATTTAGAGTATTAGAAAAGAAATATGAGTGCTAAGAGACGATCCAGCTCAAAATCTGGGTGAAAAAGTAACCATTTTAACTTTCAATAATAAGTTGATTATAGCACTTACCAATTTAGGAGGTGCTCCAAATTAAGTTCGTACCAATTTAAATTAAAAAATATGGAGCTATAACTGTAGAAATTGATATCAATATCTCAAGTTTGAAACCAGTTTTCAAAGCCTTCTCCATTACCTTCTATAAGATGCCCATATTTAATAGTAAGTTTACAGAGGTATATAATTGAAATAAATAATGAATATCATTTCTTAGATTTGTAAACAAGATGTAGTTAATGAATGATGCAATGAAAATAATACAAGCACAAGAATTGATTCAAAGATTTAGAAGCAAGGAGGATTTGCATCGCTACTTGGTGCAGCAAAGTATTGAATTCATAGTAACTTATCTTAATCATGTAGTTGGTTTGTTCCTGTCAACGATGGAAGGTACTAAAATATCATTTCTAAGAGCGACTACTTTGCGAAGAGAAGAAAGCATTGAAAACTTAAGATGTAAAGTTAGCATAGACTCCAGAAATCTCAGTTACTAACTTATATGATGATGCTATGAATGACTCATATTTTTCGCAGTACCTGCCTATTAAGTAGCAGTTGTCAAATATCCTACCTGAAAGAAACTATTTCTTCGGTATACTTGCAACAATTAATGGTGATTACTTGAAAGAAATTATTCAAGAATCTCATAAGAAAAGGTACAGCATCTCTCCATAAGATAAGGACAAACAGGGGATCAAGATAAGTGATAGCTGGCTATCATAGCTGCAGAAGCACCCTTATATTTCAAGTAAGATTTGTATTTTAACTCTTAAAAAAAATCTGTACTGCAATCTTCTTGATGAAGGAATAGAGCAAGCTTCAAAGAGAGCAAAAGTCCCAGACTAAGAATGAAGTCAGCAAGAGACTTTATTCAAATATTTAGACTCCAGATTTGATGAAAATTGATGCTGGAGCTGGCAGTAAGAGAAGAAACCTATGAGAAGAGAAATAGCAAGAGGAAGAAAAGAAAGAGAAGCCAGCCCCTACGAAAGAATTTTAAATGTGATATATATATATTCATTAACTTAACTATAAAACTTATTTGTATACATTCACTCTCCCTTCCTTAGCACACTTTTATACCAACTAATTATCTACTCTCTTCAATGAACTTTTGATAAAGTCTATTGTATCGATAGGCAAGTTATGCATCAAGTGGTAAAGTAGCAGTTTCTTGTAATGGCCTTTAATATACCCCAGTAGAATTCGATTCCATTAAAATATGGACTGTAAGGTAAGTTCAACAATCAAAACCCTAAAATCCCTTAGTGAGCTTTATATGTGCTTTGATTTGTAGGGTATAGTTGGGGTCTTATTGGGGTTAGTAGAGAAAACGGAGGTTTAATGTGAATTTAATGAATATTTAAAGAGTGTTAATCTACTTAATTCAAACAATTTTATCTGCTTATCTTTATGATACCTCTTGAATCAAGCAGTCTATAGTTGTTCTAGCATATCATCTAATGATTATCTTGGATATGCTAGAGCTTTTACGATTACAATCTCAACTATTTTCTTAATTTCATTGCATATTTCAGCTTGTTTAATATGTTTAGTAACCAAATTTATTGATTATTTCTCACATCTTGTTCCAAAGTATGACATATTTTCCATATCGCACTATAAGATAATTGCAGCTACCGCCCAAACATCACATTATACAGAGCCATTTGTCCATTTCTCTCTTATTCGGAATTATCCTGGAGTGCCTAAAACCTTAGCTAAAGTTACTATCTCTTGTCTTATTACTCTGTTGAAATCTATGACTACTACTTCTAAAGGGCAGAGATTTAGCATTACATTTTCTGGCTTTAAATCTCTATTAACCTACCCTAGATCATAGAGCTCATTTACACACTTAGTCATTTCTTTAAGTATCTCATTCAAATCATCAGGATATCTACTATGGTAGAGATACTCTCTTAGAGTCATTTCATACTTCTTGAGTCTTAATGCAATAAAACCATGACCAAGTAAAACTCCGTCGATCTTAGCTAAGTTCTTGCATTATCTTTTCTAAGCCTATCTCAGCACTATGTATTCATTTGCAAACTCCTTTTAATATTGCTCGTTCTTAATGAGATACTTAAATGGATATACCTTGTAAGCGAATTCATCAACAACTATAAGTTTTACCTTGTTAGGTACATCAATATTCAAATAGTTCTCAATACAGTTGCTTATGTCGACTGCCTTTAATGGAGGTATATACATCGCTCTCTCTCTTTTAAGCATGCTGTATACATAGCGTTTACGGGTTGGTTCATTGACTCCAATCGCTTTTATCTCTTAATTTGTTCCTACTATTCTTTTTATGATTCAAGAGAGTTATTTTTTCTTTTAGTTGGTAAAAGCTTTTACGTTTCCTCATCTTTAATAAGGAATTCGCTTAAATAGTGCTTTTGCAAATGCTTCTTTACTTTGGCTGAGTGAATATAACACTCATGCATGTGCACTAATATCTATCATCTACTTTATCATGCTTAAAGTAGAACTTAGCTTTACCAGAGTGTTCCTTTTTGATGTGCCTCTTCAACCTAGACTCAGTTGAGAAGAAATTTTAGCAGTCTTCACATTAGAGTGTTTTAACTTTTTCTATTCATTGCTGTTTCTTATCTTCCTCAACCAATTCAACTTATGCTTAAACTCCCATCTATGCACTCTACTTCTTGTTTTAAACTTAAATTTAAAAGACCTCAGTTTCAAACTCAATAGCACTTAGCTCAACCTCCTTTTCAATATAAATTACTTCTGGTTTCTTGGAGTAACCAAAGTTAAGGAATAATTAACCTGCTCCAAGAGAAACTTACTTACGATTTAAGTTAGCCGCTATGTTTAAATTCAAATTCAAATTTAAATTAATATAATTAATGAGCAATAACTTTATTAGCTAAAGTATATTTGAGTAGGAGTTTACTCTACAGCATATACTAAGTTTATAACTATAAATTTTCTAATTTCATGCTTAATATTTTTAATATTGGTACCAATTTCTAAAAATTCAGGTAAGTACTAGTACAAATTATGTTTTGAACTATTTTGGAAGTTTTCAATTAAAACCTCATAAGTTTAAAACTAAGTACTAATTAAGTATTGGTAATATTAAATTGGTACCAATTAAAATTTAACGGAATTAGTACCAGCACTAATTAAATTTAATCAAGTTTAGTACTAATTTTATCGAACTAAATTGATAAAAATGGAGCTCCATCTCTGAAGTTTCTTACAATCACTGCCAGCTTTCTCCACGAATCCTTATACTGCGATGAAGAGGGTTGAAGCTTAAGAAATGATCTCAAGATTTAGAGGCAAGCAAGATCTCTATCGATGCCTCAATCAACATGGTAAGCATGCAGCATATACTTAATTATATACTATAGTAGGATAATTCCTTCAAACGATGGAAGGCACTAAAATTTCATTCAAAGCTATACTTTGTAATGAGAAGCCTTCAAAAACAATGAAATTAAGTTGATAGAAATACCAAACTACCCAGAGATTTCAGTCACTAATCTCTACGATGATGCGATGAAAGATGAAGAGTTAGTAGTTTACCTTCCTAATAAGAAACAGCTTTCTAACAAACTTCCAGAAAGGAGCTTCTTCTTTGGTATACTTGGTACTTTGAGAGAAGGTTATCTAAGAGAAGTAAATGAAAAAGCTCACAAGAAACGCTACTCTATTTCTCCAGAAGATTAAAAGAAGCAAGGCGGCATACTCATAAGCGAGACCTGGATCGAAAATTTTTAAAAGCATCCATTGATCTCAAGTAAGCTTTGATTCATAATTTTTGTAGGGAAACCTGGAACTGGTATATTGCTAATGAAAGAGCATGCAAAGGTTCACAGAGAGAGAAAGTCATAGACTATTCATGAAGTGAGCAAGAGACTTTATTAAGATGTTTAAAAACCAGATGAAAGGAACACAGATGCAGGAGCTGGCATTAAGAGAAGAAATATGGACCCAGGCAAGCCATAAGAGGAAGAAAAATAAGAGAAGCCTAACCCTTTTATGAGTTAGTTTAATATGTGAACTTATTCATTCATTTAAATCTAAAACTTATTTATAAACATTCATTCTTCCCTCTCTCGCACAGAGTGTTGTGTTATCTATGCTCACTCTCTTGCAGCTATTCTGAATCAAGTCTAATGTATCTTTAAGCAAGTCGTGCATAAGGTGATACAGCAGCAGTTTCTTGAAGTGAGTCTTGATTTAACTCCAATAGAATTCGATTCCATTAAACTGTGGGCTTTAAGGAACGTTGTATATACAGGAGTTATGTTTAACTCTTCATAAGCTTTCTTAGACCCCTTAGTCTTATGAACTGAGAGATTATCAACAAACAAGATGATCTCTTAATCATTATATTTATCTCTTAGATTATGTAAGAAATCTATATACTTCTCTCAGTTAATAGAGCGAGGTTGAATGGCATAACTTTCTAAGCCTGGATCTTTGCAAATACCAGCTAAAATTGCATGGGTGACTGCCTTTACTTTTTAGTCATACACTTCTATATTATCATATTTCTTGAACTAAGACTTGGTAAACACAGCTTCATCAGCGCGTTTGAACTCGATGTTATTAGTAATAGCTCTCTGCATTTAATTTAAATTATTACTATAAAATAGCTCTGTGAAATCAATCACTCTCTTCACTCTGTTGACAGTCTTAAAAGTAATACCATTTCTTCTTTAAATATTGGCTCTGAGCCTTTACAAATCAATTTTCAGTTTTATTATTCATCTTTTTTAATTTCTCTCATTCAAAACCCCAAAACCCTTTAATGAGTTTTATATGAGCTTTTATTTGTAGGGAATTTGTTAGGGGTTGTGGTTATTTATTAAATTCGATACTAAAATTACAAGCATTTGGGGTCTATTTATGATGAACGGTATATAGATTTAGTGTTTAAGCTGCGTTATGGATGTGATATATGAAGTGAATAAGTCAAAACCAGAACTGAAGTATAAGTCTATTGCTTTACTTATAAAGAGAAATCGATCAACTGTTCAATATCACTACTTGGAAGCTATGTAATTAAAGCAATAATAATTTAATTCATAGCCTAAAGGGAATTCAAAATTTCTTTAAAAGCATATTGACTTTCTTATCAATGAAAAAACTTTGAAGTTTTGGGCTTACTTCTATTGACTAAATAGCTACTATGTTTCACCACCAGTTCCCTAAGTTGAAGATCTCTGCATGTTATGTTGCTAACATTTATATACGAAATAGTATCTTAAATAAAAGGTTTAAATCGAATCAATAGTGTAGTTGATTTCACTCTGACATTTTACAACAACAACTTAAATTTGATTTATAAGTAAATCCAGAGAGGCTAATCGAATAATATGAAGTTTATTCATGCTGACGAGGCTTTGTTTACCTTCAACACTTTCATCGAGAAATCATGGTATAAAAAGTGCAGTAATATAGAGGTATATGACTAAAAATTCAAGATATAAAGAATGGCAATTCTTGGAGATATTAGCGAAGATGCTGGTTTAGAGACTTATGTTATTCATCCTCGCCCTATTAAGAAAGAGCAGTATATCAAATTCTTAGAACAGCTGAGAGAGAAGTACCCTGAATAAGAGATTATACTATTCGTTGATAATCTTTCTGTTAAAAACAAGGAAGATTTATGAACAACTTAGAATAACGCCAGTAAAAACCCCAAAACCCCTTAGTGAGGTTTATATGTGCTTTGATTTATAGGGTATAGTTGGGGTCTTATTGGGGTTAGTAGAGAAATTACACCATTTTGCAAAATGAGAAATAGAAATTAGCGAAATTTAGGATCTGTTTATAATGAGAAATATTTAAATTTATTGCTTAAGCTAAGGTATGGTTCGAGTATTAATATAGATAAGTCAAACCAGTGCTAAATTATCAGCAATAGCAAAGCTCCTATACAAGAGTGCCTCAATTATTAGGTATTATTGCATGTTAGCTGTTTAGCATTATAACTCAGGCACTTTAAAACATCCAGCAAGAAAATAAAAGTTCTCAAAGCACCAGATTGACTACCTCTGAAACTCGAAGACTTTAAAATATTGGGCGCACTTTCCACTCGACTAGCGAGCTGAGATGTTTCATCTCAAGTTTCCTGATATGCTTATCTCTCTTTAAACTATAGATTCAATGATATTTTGCCTTTTAAGATAAATTGAAAAAGCATCTCATGAATTTGATACTTGCTTATGATTTGATAATCTTGCCTCATAAAAAAGACTTAAAAAAATTATTTTATGGAATTAAAGACATTAGCTAAGATGAATTTTTGAATGTAATGCAATAAATGAAAGTTGTTAATCAAATTCAAAATGAGGAATTTAATTTTTAGATTAAGTTGTAGAAACATTTAAGTAAATGTAAGTACTGGGAATTATAAATAATGGCTATTGACTGGTGATAAAAAAGAAATCGCTATTTGTATAAGGTATAATTGTGGGCTATTTTATACTGATTAGCAACTCCAACAGTTAAAGACGAGCTCTGAACTAAATAATTGGGCTAAATAGTATAGAAGCAAACATATTCTTACAAAATTTAAATCAAGCAAATCATTTACTAATTGATGGATAAGTATTATCATTGATTTGTGAAAATATTAAACTACAAGAAATTTTCCTAAAGATTTGCAGTTAAATCAAGGTTTTATTCGCATACACAGTTTCACATAGATAGAAGGGTGAGTTAGTAGCTTTTGTAAAGAAAGAATTTTCCAACCGAAATAACTTTAGCAATTGGAGATGGTCCAAATGATGTGAGTATGATTAACTAAGCTCATTTTGGAATAGCAATTCTGGGTAAAGAAGGTTCATAGGCATCAAGAGCTTCTGATTTGCAATAGGATAGTTTAAATTTCTGAGGAATTTAATATTTTTTCATTAGCGTGAATCTTATAGAAAGAATACTTATCTGATATGCTATGTGCACCACAAAAATATAGACTTGGTGCTACTTAATTTTGGTTTGGATTTTCGAATTAATTTTTAGGCAAATGAATGAACAGTGGATATAACAAGTGTACATCATAATAATAACCAGTCTTCCTATAATGTAGTACGCACAATTTGATCAAGAATATGATTTAGAGACATTATTAGAAACTTCGGATAAATAAAAACTCGGGATGAAGGGAAAAATCTTTATCAGCTTCCATTTTTTGAGATTTGTAGTATTCTCATTTACTTAATCACTTTTTATCTTATTTTTTGTTTGCTACACCCTTGAGGAATTATCTGTGAATCCTAAATGTCATCCTGCTTCTTTATCGATGATTAACATAATTATTTACTGTGCCATAATTTGAGCTATAAACTTTGAAATTATTTACAACACTTACTCCCGCACTTTCATTAGCTTAGCCTGTATCATACTTTCAATAGAAATTTATTCTGCATTTTATAAGGTTTGTATATCTATTACTATTATACCTATGACAGAATTAAATGGAACTTTTTTATTTCCTTTGGAAAACGCCTATTTTTACTTTAATTAAAATTTTCATAATTTTCTTCCAGTTAATTATACAAACGATATTAACCTGGGTTATTAAACTTTAGAAAATTGACTTGTATATTGATTTCAATTTAAAGATTCATATTGATAAAGAACTGCAAATATATTTAATGGGACTCTGAGTCTAAAGAGATCTCCCACAAAAGAGTTTGCCTAATAAATGAATAAAAATGCTTTTATTCGCTATAAAACTTAATGATTAAGAAATTGATTTTAAAAAGGACTTTAACCATCATTAGACAAAACAGCTAAATTACACATTAAGTCATAGCAAAAACATTTCAAAAGATTGAATTATTTATGATGATTTTAACACAATGCGAAATCGCTAGAGTGCTTGCCTTCTAGTTGGAAAGCCAAAAATTAATAAGAAATAAAATATTTATTTTATGATGCTATGCCTTATTTAATGTATTTATTATTTATTGCAATACATAAAATATAGATCAAAGAAAATAATAAGAAGAACTAAAACTCTCTGAATAAATTTCATTATTGTATTTAATACAGTTTCAATAAATAATTTATAAAATTAGAATGCTCATAATTATTTCCTATATAAATTATTTGATTGACAAATAAATTTAATTTGCTGAAAACTAATAGCTTAATAAATTAACTAAAACACAAACTTGAAAATATTCATAAATAACTTATCCATCGAAACAATAAATATTTCAAAAATATCTCAATAGCCTTGACGAACTTTGATGTTATATAAATCTTAACGATCATAAATTTAATGGTAGTTTACTACTCATATATGGTGCTTTTAAATAGTTATCTAAAATAAACGATATTTGTGAACTTTGATACAATCTTAGAATTATTTTTTTAAATATATAGAGATAATAGTCATTTATATAAAAGCAGTATGATTTAAAAATAAAAAACTAAAGATGTTACGCAGTCTAAAATAATTATTTTTCTTTAGTATTTCAAGTTGAGCTACTTTAACAATGAAGTAAATTAAATTGAGTAAAGTTAATTTTAAAATTATCGGATTTATAAAGGAATATTTTTTATATTAAAAGGTCAAAATTTTATACAATAATGAGCATATTTCATATATGAATCTTTTAATATTTAAGATTAATAGTATTGAACAAAAGTCTTAAGTTTAAAATGATTGAATTGCTAAACTAATGCTTCATTTCAATATTATTGTTTAAAAACAGCATAATATTGTTATATTAATTATTTTTATAAAAAAATAAAGTAAAATTTATGAAAACATAATATCGATAAATATATGAAATAGGAAAAATAAGGAAATTCAAATTTAGAATCAATTTATTTAATCATAATGTTCAAGATTTGATTATCTTGTAATTAAAGTTTATAAATAGCTTTTTTAAATAATTAATAGTAGAATTTAAAATTAATATAGATGAAGAATGCTTTTTAATACAACTCCAGTTAAAATGAATAAAAATCTACAATTAATCTATATCTAATTATGATTTATATACATGACTTTCCTTTGTGTTTATTTATATAAATATGAAAATAAAATTAATTTAAGCAATTTATTCATCATCTCTGATTTTCGTATAAATTAATGGGATTGCATCTCTGAGTATGCTCAAAGGATCTTCCTTATTTTTTCTCGTTTTATTATAGGGCTATAGTTGTCCATATGTCTTATTTTTCTTCATTGGTGATGATACAATCAACTACAACTGTAGTTTGGATACACTAACAAGAGGATGGTCACTGATGATGCTGCCAATTTTGAACCTGCTGTTAAACGTGCGCGTAGTTTTTAATTTATTTATGTGAGCGATGTGTGATGTGAGGCTGCTGTATGCTAATAAAAGTAATCCTCACTTTAAATGCAGTAAAATAAATTCCATTTGTCCACCTGACTAGATAAGACAATGGAGTACTAAGTAACGATGGTGGTGTCATTCTCTGAATCAGTTCGTAAAATAAATGTCATTATATATGTGAAAGATCATTTAGACAAACATCTTTAGAATACTGTGTTTAACATTTGTGAAATATGTTGATAGATCATCGTTTAATTATTGATAAAATGCCATTCATACTGTATTCTTGAATCTTTGGACTGAACTTCAATATTTTTTGCTCCATCACATTCGAATATTCTTAGGTTATTAACAAGGAAATACCCATCAGTTTAATAAGTGTAACGAATTTAACATATTTTTTTTGGAGCTTTTTCCTTTATTAGATTATAGTTTTGGTGTTCTTTTCATGTACAGTTGTCATGATTATTTTGCAAAAAAATGAAAGTGGCCATATGTGCGTGAATGAATGGTTACTTCTTTAATTCTGATAATTTTCTGAATTCTATTTAGGTAGTCCATTTAAATTGCTTATATTTATATTTATTTAATTAGATTAATCTCATCTACTGCATAGTTTGTAAGTTTATTTATGGTGTTGATGGAATTTGGCGTGTTTGATCTTGGCAGGCGTAATATGATTTAATGTTGCCAATCTTTTGGTCTTGACTATTTAAGTAACTTTAAATATTTCTCAACCGATTTCAGGAGGATTTTTGAATCCTTATGTCATTTTTATTGAAAAAATATTATTAATATCAGTTAATATTAGAGTTTATCCATTATTTTCTTCTTAGTTATTTGATAATTTTGGAGTTTTTAAACTGAGGTTAGTTAATAGATTATATTTAGTTTAAAATTAACAATTATTACTCTATGTCTTTAAACTATAAATACAAGCTATTCAAAATTATAAACGTTATGATTAAATAAATTTATTCTAAATTTGAATTTACTTATTTTTTTATATAATTTATCGATAGTAAAATTTATGAAAATAAAATATCAATTTATTACAGCATCAAAACTTCGAATAGGTTATATAGCTAATTTCTGGAGTTATATATAAATATAAAATTTAACATAACTTTTTAAGAATTGATATTTTTTAGTATTAATTCACCGCTTCTCTTATCTAGTATTTTCTCCTCAAGACAAACCAATGTTTAATTCTATCACATATAATGCAAATCAAGGTGATGTAAACCCTTTTCAATAATTATTTAACTTATAGTCAATAAATATTCAAGTTTACTTTTTACCAAGGGTGAGTTTGAAAACAGAATTTAAACAATACTTTTATATGATACTTGTTAATAGAGTCTAGAACTTGCTTAGAGAGCTCTGTAAAGATCTTGAAAACCTAACCTTCAGACCTTGAATGAATTTATCTTCAAACTGAATGTAGAAACTCTATTCACCATTTTTTAACACATTCCCCTTGATTATTTCTTACTCGTCTGGTACTGCAATAAAGAAGTATTAATCGCTTAAATGAAAATTATTATGGATTATGATATTGAATTTAATTTAAATAGATTAATATAAGAATTGGTATAATTTGAAGATTTTATAAAAAAAACTTAAAGTGCCATCAAATATTTTGAAGCATCTCATATATTTAGTTTTTATTGGATAATCATGATAATGATTTGGCTTGACTTCAGTTGAAATATATCATTTATTATAGTTACACTCTATTAAAGTTATATTATGTGATTTTAGGGATGTTTTGATAAATCTTAAAAAGTATGACCAATTTCTAATTACTCATTTCAAATGTTATAAAATTTCCAATTTTTAAAATTCAACAGCAGTTAAAATATAATTTATTTATGATTATGATTCAAAATATTAATTTTATTTTAGTAGCCCAATAAATACAATCTCACTCTTCTTTTATACGGAGGGATTTTACTCGGAAAGCGACTTCTTTTGTTTATTTTGAGTTTCATAGTTTAATGTTTTTTCCCTATCTCTTTGTGAGTCTTCCTGTATCATTATCATGAGACATTTAGTTTTATAAATATTCTCTTCTTCATAGTAATCATCTTAATCGTCAAAGAAATATTTATCGTCTTCAAATAAGTTTTATGATCTCAAATTTACTTGCTAATCTCTAATCATAAAAAAAACAAAAAATTAATTATTATAAAATCAAATTTTATTATGAGGGAGTAAAATAAAAATTTACTTAATATAGAAAGAATTTATTCTTGAAGTTTCGTATACTATACAATTAAACTTTACTTATCGATATATAATATTTAAATACAGACACTAAATAATCTATTTTTTAGTGAAATTTTTTAAAAAATGAGATATTTATTTTATAAAACAATGAATATGTTCTCTATATAATTTCCCTAACATGCATTCAATGTTTTTTCTTCTTGATTTTTTGAATCTCATTCTCTAACTAAAATTTACATTTATAAAGTTATAATGAGGAATTCAATGTATTTCAATAATAGTTATCTTAGTTATGTTAATCAGCTAACATATCATAATTACTCTCTGCATATTTCTCCTCGTCGAACTCAAGTTCAATAAGAGCTTGCTGTTTCAAGTCTTACTTAAGCTTGAGTTGAATACTTTCCTGTAATGGCTCACTCAATTGTATTTTCCTATTCAACAAATCTTTGCTTTCTTCTGTTGTTTCTTAAAGAGACTTTCCTTTTTTGACACTATTCTGAAGAACTTTTTGTGAAGTTTTCTATCTTTTTCTCGTTACTGGAAGTTCAGGTTCATTGCAGACTAATCTCTTTTTCAAAATAGACCTGGTTTAAGTAGAGGCATTCGAAATCTTTAAGTCAGATGTATTCTTATTGACAGAAGAAATGTTAAGTGAATTGCTTTCTTAATTGGAAATCTAATGGTCATTGTGCTCAGTATAGTAAAAGGTTTAGTTGAGCTCAGAGAAGTTTACAGACGGCTTCGATTGATTGACTGGAATAGAACTTGCCTTACTATCAAACTTCTATACCTTAATTTCGTTGGCAATTAAGATTGAATTCCAAAGAGCTACATTTTATAGTGGTAGCCTGGCGTCTTCTTGATAAAATAAATATTATTTTTACGATTTATTAATCTTGATGTTTAACTTTAAAATCCTGATGCCACAGATTTCCAATAGTTGAGGTGAAATACTCAATATCATTTTTTGGCTAAAGAATTAATGCGAGATAATCTCCACTTGAATGCACTTGACTCAACATCTCAGCAATCTCACTTTTAGTCTGAACCAATAAATCTTTACCATTTCATGTCCTAAAATAATTTCAATTCATTTAGTTTAATTCTAAATAGGGAATAATAATAATTTTTTATTAAAAAAATATTTCGATTCTATATTTATTATAAATGTTAACATTTATAATACAATATAGTTTTCTTGGTTTTATCATGGATATACTATAAATATCATCCCAATTTATAAATGAGCTAGCCCTAATGAAAATCTCAAGTTAATCAATGAATTCTATTTTTATAATTTATTTAAAAGAGTATCTTATTTTATTTTTTGATTTTAATTGATAGTGAATGTGTGAGTTTGGTAGAATTCAGGCAATACTTTTATTTGTTATACTGTAATATTTATGCATCTTTTAAGTATTTTTAAATTAACTTTTTAAAAGCTAGCATAAATGGTGGGGTACTACTCAAATTTGAGCGCAACTTTTAAGTTTTCCTTGGGAGAGCGGTCTGTCTTATACTAATATGTTCCAATTTTTAAAAGGATGTTCCCTTCCTCAATAAATACTAATTTTATATTGAAATTTAATAACTTAAAATTATGAATTTGTTTTAATTTTCCAATGTTGCAATTAGCAAAAATAGTGAAGTTAAAGTTATATTTGCTAATACTTTGAATAAATCATGAGCAATACTTATATTAAAAATTTTCAACTGATTATTGATGAGCAAAGATAATTAAAATAAAAATAATTTTAAATTTATATTAATATCAACTTAATTGAATAATATTTTCAATTACATCATAAATTATATTTAAAAAAGCTGATAAATAATCATAAATTTATTTCATATATTTATAAAGTAGATTAAAACAATCTTATTTTTATATTTAAAAATTAAAACCATCATAGTATATAATTGCTATTTTAATCAATTTGTTATAATTGGTATTTATACAATATTTTCTTATAGTTAGTTATGATAAAATATATGTTTAACTTAAGCAATAAATATTTGTTGAAATAATTTATTTTAATAAAATATTTCTCCACAGAGTGATTTAACATTGTAAAATAAATCCTTTTCTTCATTTAGAAAAACATTAATCCTAATTAAACTGCATTTTATATATTTCATTGAAAAGAAATATTTGATCATAGGTTTCTTAACATACAATTAATATTCTAAGAAATAATAAATATAGTTAATTTGAAATAAATCTTTAAATGCATCATTTCTATATAAATACTTAATATTATTAATACAAATTTGAAATCAATGCTAGATTTTATTTTGAGTTAACTTGTGTGATGTATGCACTTTTCTGAAGAGGGCTATTTTCTGACTGATTCATTAAATTAAAAAAATTATTTATTGAATAATAAATCTCATGAAATCACAGCAAGAAGTATTTTAAAACCTTAGATTTAAATATATGGGGGAAGTTTCCTACACTGTAATATTATTTATGTTAAATTTAATAAAATTAAAAATAAATTCATAAATTTAATATTTTTATGGCCATTTAAATATTAAATTGATATTGTTCATTATGAGGTAGTCAAGAAAATATAGTCTTACATTATTTGAGAATGGAAAGAACAAGATAAATTGAATTTAAATTTCAATAAATTGGATTCAATATTTTAAATTACTATGAGTAGAGAATTATAAAGGTTAAGAGACAGAAATCTACAAATATCAGATGAAATATGTATAATTTGTTGAAAGCTGTAATGAGATATTGACAAATTAATTATTAAATTAATTCTAATTATATCGAGGAAATTCGATCGAAATTTGGTTGATAGTTATCATTAAGATTAATTTAATATAAAATTTTTTTAAAAAAAAAAAGTGCAGGAAACTTCCTTAAAAGTTTTTTTTCATAAACCAGTGCACGAAACTTATCCCCCCCCCCCAAATTGTACTTCTTAGCCTTTCTCACCTCAAAATCAATATAAATCTATATTTATAAATAATAATAACAATACGTTTAAATATCTATTCAATTCTATTCTCAGTTAAAAGTGGAATGGTAAAATCAAAAATCATATTCTCAATCTAATGTATAAAGTACTAATAGAGAGGGTGAAAGGAGTTGTCTGTTCTAGGCTAAATTTCTGATTTAATTATTCTTCGTTGGCGTTGCTTTAAATTTTTATACCTCTTGGATCGTTTTAAGAAAGTGAAAAGGCTTGGATATCGTATGCTAAGTTGGGAGTTGTTGTTTTAACTCTATTAAGAGCTGGAATAAAATTTTTAAAAAAATTTATTAACTTGATAATGTCTAGTTTAAGTAAAACTGTCATAGTACACCTGTTCTTTATATTCCTACACATTCATCATTTTAACTTAAAAATCTTCAGCTTGATCCTTAATTTGAATTTCCTATTTAAAAAGCGAATTTCCCATACATCTAAGATGGTTTCATATTGCAAGAATCTTTTGCGTAGTAATGCTTATAATTAAGACTGAGATTATCTTGAAGCAGTAAGCGTAGAAATTTAGTTTAACTAATGTCAGAAACTCTAATTGACAATCATTTTACTAGGAGGAATCAAAATCCTTCAAATGTTGCTTCTCAGTTGTGCCATTAAACATTAAGAAATCTTAATCAAAGGAATACATGCGATGAAACTTTGACTTTTATTACATCTATTTTGAAAAAAATAAGTATTAAAGTCTAAGTATGGGATTAACTCAAGGGACAAATGGTGGGAAATGGACTTTTCTTATCAGTCAACTTCTCTCCAAAACAATTTTATGAGTGAATGGCTATTCGGTTTTCTTTCAAGTTTCACTATAGTGAATTCAGGGCTTTCTTTTAAAAGCAAAAAAACAATACTCTCAAGAGGTTTAAGATCAGATATATTTAAACAAACGGCAAATCAAATTTGATAAATTAGCTAAACCTACTTGCGAAATCAATATCATCAGGAAAATCAACAAGCAGAGCTGTCTTTATATCATATAAAAAATTTGTGAAATCGGTAAGAGTTTTTCCCGTACCTTAAATCAAGTGGAATTCTCAAGATGTGTTCTACCGGGTAAATTTGACATCTTGGTTAAAGTAGAAGATGAGTGGGAGCGTAGAATGGCTTTTATAGAGATTTTCAACATCTAAACTTCCATGACATATATTTTCACATCATCTTCTTTCAAGATATGATTGCTTATTTTCTAAGATTGATAGTTTAATTTTATTCTAAAACAGTAATATATAAAAATTAATTTGATTCTATTCACCAAATATCATGAATCTAATTGCTCAAGTTATTATCATATGAAATATTGATGTCATATTCAAATGTAAACAATAAATACAATTTTAGATATCATACATTGCTCTGTGATTGCAGTTTTTTATAATTATCTCAAATTAACTTTGTTACAGTTTTCTTTTCAAATTTAATAGAGTATTTTCAGTCAAGAAAAACTACTGTGAGCCTAAACTTTTATAGGAGTTTTTTGTGATCATTAACGATCATATAATACTGATTGTTTTTTAGATATAGTTTATATTTCTATATGTTTTGAATTTTTTTAAAAAAAGTATAATATTCAATATATAATATCTTGTCTTTAAAATTTCTCCATCTAAGACAATTTGTATTAATTGTAGTTCTCAGTTAGAAATAATCTCTTAAAATTTCCTTTTCTTTCATACTCAGCTAGCATCGCTCTTATCAATTTCTATATAATTTTCAAAAGTATTTTGAATTTTTAAAAAACTAGATAAATTAAAAACTAAAATACATATAATATAGTAAATTAAAAAAGTAAAACTAAAATCAGACAATATAATTTTTTTATAAGCAAATAAAATTCACTTGCCCAAATTTTATTATGTTTTATTTTATTGATATTTGTTGTTTCTTTTTACATTTTAGGTAAGAAATTTCACTTTTATAAATTTCCTCTATCACTCAAAGGTGTCTTGGGCTTCTTAGACTATAATTTATTGCAACTTTTAACATTCATAGTCGAATAGTAAATTTTAACATTTAAAATTTATGAATTAATCTTCTGAGTAAGTATCAACTAAATTAAAAATTCAATAAGTAGCTAAGACTTTATTTTCACATAGAAAATACTATCAGTATTCATAGAGGCAGATAAATTGACTTCTAATTTCCAGTGTTTCAGATTTTAATTAATTAATGCATAACAACCAAGCAATTCAAAGCAATTTCTAGTACTCTGTTTATTCTTGCTTAGTTAAAAAAAATTCAATGCCAATCAAAACCCCAAAACCCTTTCAGTAGTTTGATTGAGTTTTTGATTGATAAAAGTAGACTATTAGTGCATACTTTATTAGGGTTTAATAGGGTTTATGTAGGGGTTTAATGTTTAAATATTAGTATTTTAAGTGAGTATAACAAGCGAGTTTAATTTACACAAACATAAGCTTAGAGTCATGTGGCAGTTCTCTGAATTTTATCTTTCTAAGTTGATGTTTGATTGTTTCTATTGTTTGTTAATTCTCTTAGCTTGGTTTGATAATAATTGAGTATGCTAGTCCTCTGAGACCTCCATTTATTATATTTTTATCGAGATATTGTTTGATTCTTTGCTTAGAATCTCTCTCACCCTGCAGCTAAAGTAATCGTTTCTTGGCATGTCTCTCTCTATTATTATTACTGCTAGAGCCCAGATATCCCATTAAGTGTCTCCATCTCTCCAATCCTCTCTCTCTGGGAAATATCCAGGAGTGCCATATACATTTCCTAATGCAGAGGCTTGCACTTTTTGAGCTCTGTTGAAGTCAATAATATAAACTCTAAGAGGCTGAAAGTACATCATGATGTTCTCTAGCTTTAAGTCTCTATGTACATAAACTAGCTTGTTAAGCTCTTCAATCCCTTCAACTATGTGCTATACTAAATAACTAATTTATCTCTGACATCTATTGTCAGATAAGAATTCTCCGTAAGTCATTTCAAGTAAAGGAAGCCTGAAGGCTACATGATCTTTACCAAGTAAAATAGCATCAAGTTAGATGAGTGATATGCCTGCATTCATTTAACTTTGCCTTTTAAAGAGCATAATACTCATTAGCAAATTCCATTTGGAACTTGTCATCAGCAAGGAAGTAATTGAAAGGTATATCTTATAAGCATATTATTCATCAGTAATGACTCTCTTCTCTACTTTATCTTCAAGAGTGAGGTAGCTTTCTAGGCAAGAAAATAAGTCAATAATTTTTAATATAGGAATCTTCATTGCCTCTATTTTAACCATAATTTTATTGATCTCAGAGACTGGAAAGTTCTTGACTGCTTCTTCATTTTAACTTACTTCTAGACTTCAACTCTAAGAGTCTCCACTGGATTTCTTGATCTTCTCTTTTAGAGGAATCTATTCCCTGTAGGTTCATGAATAAGACAAAACTTTAATTGTGCTTTTTCTTTAAGTGCACTTTGAGGTCTCTAGTATGAGAATATGGCCTCTCTCAGAACTCACAGACATACTTCCCATCTTTCCTTTAATGGTTGAGATATAACTTTGGCATATCGTTGTGTATATCTCTCAAATGTATCTTATGAGTTGACTTGTAAGGGAATTCTTTATTGCATTCTTTGCATTAATAGTCAACTTTGACTGGTATTTATTAATGCTCTATGGCGGGTTGTTTAACCTCCTCCTAAATTATGCACAGCTTTTATGATGACTATCTACTTAATTTATATTTAAATCTCAAAGCTAGACTGGTCAAAGTTGTCATAAGTAGGCTCCCACTGAGTACAAGCGTCTCTGGTCTCTACTTTTCTTGGTTGCTGGAATGATAACTTTTATTGACATGATCCAAGTAATGCCGCTCTTCTCAAAAGGTTAGTGCACATTTTAGTTTTCTGATATATTTTATTATAATAATGGTAAAATCTACCGAGATAAACTATTATAGTAGAGTATAAGACGCTCTGGTAGTTTCTTTGCTGAGAGGTAAGAAAATTAACTAACCATAAAAGACTGTAAGTTGACAAATTTAATGAGAATTTTATTCGTTTTAGTAAATTAAAATACTCCTAATGAAGTTTTGTTTCTCTAGGAGGTCCTCCAAATTAAGTTTGAACTTAATTTGGAGGTAATGTTATTAAACATTTTTAAATTTAATATGCTCCTAATTAAGTTTTAACCTTAAAATTTAACTCCTAATAAAGTTTGAACTTAATTTGGAGGACCTCCTAAAGTAATTAAACATTGTTAGGAGCAATTTAATGGAGATAGATTGATAAAAATGGAAATCAATTTGTGAAACTTGGAACAAGTTTTTTAATGCTTCTCCTGCTATCTTTTTAAGGTTGACCTCCAGTAGGTCCTCCCTATTTAGTAGTAAGATTTTAATAAACTTAGAATGATATCAATAATTTTAAATTTCATTAACATTTCTAGAAAGAGGAAGCAATGGAGTCTATGAATGATGCAATGAAGAGAATCTCAAGATTTAATAGGAAAATTTCGAAGTAAAGAGGACCTTTATAGATATTTGGTATAGCAAGGTAAGTTCTTAAGTAAAGATTAATTATCCATTATAGTTGGATTGTTCTTGCCGACTTAGGAGGGAACCAAAATTTCAATCTTAAAAGCCTTACTGACTGAAGAGAAAAAAGCTTTCAAGTCTAATGAAATTAGGATGATAGAGATACCTAACTACCCTGAAATATCAGTTACTAACCTATATGACGATGCTATGAGTGATCCGGTCATAGCTCTCTACCTTCCATCAAAGCTACAGCTCTCTAATAAGTTGCCAGAGAAACTTCTTCTTTGGTGTTCTTGCAACTCTGAAACCTGAGTACTTAAATGAAGTTATTTAAGAAGCTCACAAGAAACGATACAGCATCTCTCCTGAGAAAAAGAGAAAAAAGGTATTAAAATAAGTGACACCTGGCTGTAGGAACTTCAAAAGCATCCTTTCATCTCAAGTAAGCTTAGTCTTCTAACTTTATAGAAAAACCTGGTACTGCTATATACTTGATGAAAGAGCGCAGCAAATTAAACAGAGAGAGAAAGTCTCAAGTAAAGCATGAATTGAGTAAGAGACTCTTCAAAGATTTCTAAAAGCCAGATGAGGTAATTATCGATGCAGGGGCTGGCACTAAGAGAAGAAATATGGGCCCAAGCAAGCCTTAAGAGGAAGAAAAGAATGATAATCCAAAACCCTTTACGGGCAAATTTAATATGTGAACTTATTCATTCGCTTAAATCTAAAACCTATTTATAAACACAAAGTCTCCCTTCTCTTGCTCATACTTTAGCTCTATCATCGCTGACTCTCTTAGCAGCACTCTTAATAAAATC
>ARYC01001537.1:0-10012 GCA_000711775.1 Oxytricha trifallax | reverse complement strand
TCTGTTGATTCCTCTGACCCTGTTAATAATGTCGTTAGACACCTGTGCCAGAAAATCATAAGGCAAATGTGCCCAATCTGCAGTCATACCATCTACTGAAGTAACTGCACGAAGCGCCACGGTAAATTCATAGGTTCTTTCATCACCCATTACACCAACACTTTGCACGGGCAAAAGCATTGCTCCTGCCTGCCAAACTTTGTCGTATAAACCTTTTTCACGCAGCAGATTGATATAAATTGCATCTGCTTCCTGCAGCATTTTTACTTTTTCTTCGCTTACAGCACCCAATACCCGAATACCCAAACCAGGCCCCGGGAAAGGATGTCGACCTATAAAAATATGCTCAATGCCCATTTCTGTACCAATACGGCGAACCTCATCTTTAAACAAGGCGCGCAATGGTTCTACCAGTTTCAGGTGCATTTTTTCCGGTAAGCCACCTACGTTATGGCTTGACTCTTAATTGTCTGCGGAAGGGACATGAACAGGACATCGGATTCAATCACATCGCGGGTAATAAATAGCTGCCCTGACCCAGGAAGCTCACATCTTATGAATTATCTGACCTTCTTCTTTATTGGGAATTTATTTTTACTCAGAATAAATTTGTTGCCCTTCGGGCAGATATTAATATATATTTTGTTAAGTTCCACTACGTCCGTCGACTTTTTTTTTAGAACATACTCCCATAGGAAATTTTTTATAATAAGATTTAACTTTGACTTTCATGAGTAATATAATATGATTTAATTGATAGACATAAATTTGAATTCAAAATTTTTTATAACTTAAATCACTTACACTCTTCTATATAGTAAAAATTAATATAAAAATTTTTCCTATTATTTTTAACTTCATTTAAATATAACAACTTTTATTATTAATACTTATTTAGTTAATTACTATTAAATTCTTATTCCTTAACTTAGTTTATTGAAAAATCAAAGACAACTTTTTATGTTTAGGATTACCATTTAAATATATATATATGAATAAAATAAGAATTTAATAGTATTTAACGAAATAAGTATTAATAATAAAAGTTGTTTTATTTAAATGAAGTTAAAAATAATAGCGAAAAATTTTTATATTAATTTTTACTGTATAGAAGAGTGTAAGTGATTTAAGTTATAAAAAATTTTGAATTCAAATTTATGTCTATCAATTAAATCATATTATTACTCATGAAAGTTGAAGTTAAATCATATTATAAAAAATTTCCTATGGGAGTATGTTCTAAAACAAAGTCGACGGACGCAGTGGAACTTAACAAAATATATATTAATATCTGCCCGAAGGGCAACAAATTTATTCTGAGTAAAAATAAATTCATAAAAAAAAACTCTAATAAAAGTATAATAAAAGGGAATTCTCGATTTGAGGGGGGGAGG
Organism: Oxytricha trifallax; assembly: GCA_000711775.1. NCBI lineage: Eukaryota > Ciliophora > Spirotrichea > Sporadotrichida > Oxytrichidae > Oxytricha > Oxytricha trifallax. The sequence continues at coordinate 8,618 of ARYC01001537.1, read as the reverse complement.
GGGTCTCGGTTGAGGGGGAGGGGGGGTCTTGGTCATAACATATATGAATAAGAGAAGTTAGTTATCGCCTAGACAAATTACTTAAACTCATAATGTAATACCTAGTTTTAAAAGTAGACCATAGACAAAATCCAAAGCCAATCCTTATTCCAGTATATAAAATCCTTACTTGAATTAATCACCGAAATTTTCATAGTACCAAGATACCTAATTTAGTGATTCAAAAACAAACAAATTCTTCAGGTCACCATAGAGTAAGACACATCATTTAAAATAAGAATTGAGCTAATTTTCCAAGTTAATTTATAAAGCAACTGAAAATAGAGATTACGATAGATAGCTAAAGGTCTTTTAATTGACTTAGATTTAGAATTAAATTGGTAAGAGTGGCTTTAGAAAAATATCTGATGCTAGAAATAGCAGCCAATAAATTTAGATAGGATTTAGAAATTAGTTTAGAAGTTCGCAAAATTAAGTTGATGGGTGGTGAAAATTTGAGTTAACTAATTAAGATATTCTTACTTTTAAATATCATGATACATTATCATTGTTAATACATTTTGAGTTTAAATATGCTAGCTAATACAAAAAAATCAATCAAACATTAGTATATTTTTAATAAAATAAATGGAAACCAATCTCAACAGCTACTCACAAATTGACTTAAGTTCGATTTAGAGATCTAAAATTAACTCAGAAAGAGAACTTGAAATTGAAGTTCAGAAGATAGTAGAAATACTAAAGGATAGTTGTAAGATTTTCTCAAAATGTAATGATATAGAAACTCATGACTGGAAAAAGAGAGCTGAAAGTCTAAAAAAAGTCTAGGAGATCACCATGCTTTTTGAAGAAATTTCTTCATAGTCATCGAATATTTCCTTCCAACATTTCATGTCACAGATATTGAAACTTTAAAATCCATTAACAGCCTAAGTAATTAACACTAATATTCTAAAATTTGTTTTAGGCATTGGATTTAAGATCAGCAAGTGCTAGAGAAGCTGGAAAAACAATTCAAATTATGGCTTAAGTCATGTAAAATGATTTCGAGCCATTTGTAAATAAGTTTATATCAAAAGACTCGCTTATCAAATTACTTCATAATGGTACAAAAGTGCTTGCTGAAGTTGGAAATTAAACAATCACTGCACTAATTTATAATACTGTTGCCCCAAAGTACGTCACTATTTTGAATTTTATAACATCTATAGAATCTTTACTTTTATTTATATTTTATAATCATTCAAAAGTTCTAAGAAGAGCTAAAAGTTAGTAAAAATCCATGGGCTCATTCAAGAATGACATACTATCTTTACTTGATCGTTAAAATCTATCCTTTTGAAAATTGTCTTGCCAAGTATTATAACTATATAGAATTAATGATACAGTAAACCCCTGAAGTAAAATGCCGAAAATAAAGATAAATTATTATAGAGAGATGAAAAGAATTGATACTCCTATTTTTAAAAAAGATTACTAGAGAAACATTTCTTTATAATAAATGTTATTTTCATGTGAACTTTATATAAAAAAAATTATGATTCTCTACTTAATTCCTATAATATTAATTTTTAATGTTTTAATCTCTTTCAGATTCAAATTCTGAAGCCAGACAATTTGGCCGTAAAGCTTTCTTACATTGGTAAAAATACTGTCCATAAGAGGCAGAGAAAATTTTCATGATGCTAGACTATGCAGTTTAAAAGGCAATTTTAGAGGAAAGAGAAGATTTAAATGAAATGACAACTACAAAAAGTCTTTCAAAAACTTCAATTGACTTTTCTAAAGTGGTGTAAAAGTAAGCATAGTAGTTACTGGAACATCCCATTGTATAAGTTAGAGAAAAGTCAAATACTAGACCATTGACTGCTGCACAGCCTTCAAATCATCACAATTAGCAAAAAACGAAAATGGCAAGGACTCCTGTAAAATCCCTATCAAGAAAATCTGAACATTCTCCAATAAATTAACATTTTTTAAAATATAATTAAGGTAGAAGCGAGAACAAATCACGAACAGTCAAGTCATCAAATTAAGTAATGAGCTCAACTTAAAACTAAGTGTAGCAATAAAGAAATTAGTACATAAATCCATTTGGAGATAATTTTACAGAAACCACTCAAACTTACTAAGAACCTAAAAGCGATGTACTAATGAAAAATTAAGTCTAACTTATGAAAGTAAGTTTTGATCAAATCTATATCAATTTGAAAAGCACATTATGGAACAAAAAGGTTGAAGCATTAGAAAATCTAATGACTTATCTTATTGACTTAGAGGCTTCATAACTTCAGAAAATAATTAAGAAAGAAAAAACTTTTCCACTTATAGTTCAACAAACTCTATAAGTTCTATAACAAGAAACAAACTTAAAAGTTCTTGATGTTTCAATGGACTTTGTATAATTTTTGCTTACTTAACTTCCTGAAAATTTATTTTCTGTTCTAGAAAGTCTGACTAAGTCTATCTTTAAGCTAATGCAAAATAAAAACTAGCAAATGTTTACAAAAGCTAATGAACTCTTTACTTTAACTATCGAAGTACTAAGCTCTAATGTCATCTTGCCTTATTTAATAGGTGAGTTGGAGGAACTTTCACAAGATTCTTAATAACTTAGTTAAAAAATTTCTGGTCTTGAAATGCTTGTAATTTTACTTAAATCTGCAGAGTTAGACGAGGAGATACAATTCGAGTCAACTATAGGTGTGATTGGATAGATTTTGAGTTAATATAGTACTTAAAGAAGCATTTAAAATCCTAGTTTAGGAGCAATTCTATAGTTGAGAGATAGTAACTAAGAAGCTACATTGAAATGCATTTAAAATTTACCCTCGTTACAATTCAACATTATAAAATAACTAGCTAATGCATACGACCGTAATTTGGCAAAGCAGATTAGTTAGTACTAAGAAACTTAAAGATAACAAGAATAAGTTAGATAGATAAGTCCAATGAAATAAAATTCATCGAATTAGATATAATAAAAGTCATTGCTTGATGTAATTTAGCAGTAAACTTAACCCAAAAATACTACCTAACAATAAAGTAATCAATCTTTTGTCTTATAAAATCAAACAAATAAACTGATAAACTAATCATAAAATTCATAGAATCAGATGCAATCTTAATAAATGAGCTATCAAAATAGCAAAGAAAATCCAAATATATTTTAAAGCTAAAATTAATAAAAGTAGCCTTAGATTACCACTCTAGATTAATTTAGTCCAATCATGACTGGGCTAAATCACTATGATAATTCAGTAAATATTTCAACGAACTCGACTTAGTTATCTATAATTAGCAGCCAACTAAATCATTCTTAATAGCAAACGCATAGTTGCAATTAAGTGGCTTCGCAAATAATTCAAATATATCAAATTATTGGAGATTGCACTTAAACTCAAGATAATAAGTTGAAAGCTTTGAGAAACCTAAACCATTTATAAAAATAGCAAGCTTCATCGTAGTTTTAAGATGCCTGGAAAGCCACCTTTGAGAGTCTACTAGATTCAATATTAGCGTTAGTTTAAAATCCAACAGAATCTTTCCAACTCAAAGATATAGCACTTAGAACTTTAAGTGAAGTGCTAAAATCTCAATCAAGAGATAGATTCTTACAATACTCTATGAAAGTTTAAAACATGCAGATGAGAGATAAGATTCTAGAATTTTGCTTAAATGTTTACACTTCAACTATAAATCCTTAAAATCAGCAGCCATCATAAAATTTGACAAATTGCTCTATTGATGAAATAATTGATTGCATTTTATTGAAAAGTGATATCAAATATCTTTCAGAAGTGTTAGCTCCACTAATGAACTAAGTTTAGCCTCCAAAGGTTTAAGCTATTATAAGAGCTATCTCAAATAGGGTGAAGGCCATAAATTAGGGCACTATTGAATATGAATTTAAAACAGAAAATTATGTGCAGATTGTAAAATCCCTCGTAAGTATTTCAGGTATTTTTGCTGAAGTAATTAACAATCAAAATGCTGACGTGAGGAAGTGCTCAGTCTTTTGCATAGTAGAGATTCATAGTAAAATTGGAGATGAAAACTTTATGAGCTATCTGCAAAAACTAAATCCAAGTTAACAGAAACTTATTGATATCTATATTAAACGTAAGCAAGAAATGATTAAACACGAGTCACAACAGAAAAATGAAAATCATGCCAATGTTTTCTAGCAATATACTAACTGATACTTTTAAATTAACTTATATAATTAAGGTTATTTAAACTTAAAAAATTTTACTCTTTAATCAGGCTCTTTTTATGAATATTTTTATCCTAAATAAATACAAATTATCAAAGCATACTTCACTCGTTTATTCTATTCATACATTTATAATGAATCTCTTTCATAATCCTTATTCATATGCCCTTCTCGCTAGCAATCTCTACTCGATCACATTTAAGTTTTAAAGCTTTTGTGCTAATTATGCGAATTTCTAAGTTTTTAAACGTAATTTCTCAATCTCCCCATTTGTCTCTTTTGCGAATTCTTGCAGTGCATCGTGAAAGTATACATCCATAAACCCCTGAATGGGATATCGGTTTTACTATAAATATGTTAAGATAGAAAGTACACTCACTTTCAAATAGTAGTGCTGATAAATTTATTGAATAGAGAAACTTTCAGTGCCAAAGTTGAAAACATCAGTCTGAATATCCTTTTGTACATATTCTTAATTCTTAAAAATATCTTTTATTCTTTAGTGATGAGCAAATAGTGATTAAGCTCGAGGGGGTTTGTAATTTACTGCAGGAGTATGGCGGGACTTGTTAGAGTTGGATGCCTAAGAAAATTCGAGGTCAGATTGCATCTACCCACCCTAAGGATTATTCTGAAATTATTGTGCAGTTCCTGTTGCCATTTAATTTAATATTTTATTATTAATCACACATTGAAACAATAATCCAAATTATTCTTGCTTATTTGAAATTTAGTTGTCTGTTTGAAAGACTACTGTGATCTTCTTGATCGATGGTGTTATTTTTTTACTTACTTATATAATTAAGTCCCTTTTATTTTTCATTGCTACTTTCCAGAGATTACTAAGCATGAAGAATTTTACTATTTTTCATTTTAATTATGTTTTACTAAACCTAACTCTCATTGGATCTCATTTGCTCTAACTTATTTTTATATAGACATTTCACTTGTATATTAGTTACTTCTTCGTCTTTCTTTCGCTTTTCCAGTTAGTTTTAAATTTTATCAATTTGAGATTTTAAAGATTTCTCTTTGTTCTCAAGAATTTACAATTCTTTTATGAGCTTAGCGTCTTCCTTGACTTAATGCTTCTCTTTTAAGTGGTCTAGAGCGGCTTTATCAATAACTCTGACAGATTTAATTTAAGCCTTGGGTTATGCAGGTTGGAAATGCTAGAGTGAAGAAAATTACTTTAAACTTAATTAGGATTTATCATTTGCCTTCTTGAGTTATTGTTGAATTTAAAACACATGAATTTTAAAACACAAAAATATGATAATTAAAAAGAAAATAATTTGTAGATTTATATTATGAATAGGTATTAAAAGAGTTATGATCTAATTATAATTAAATATAAACTATGTCTAAAATAAAATGGGAAAAATACATTTTATCTTATTTATTATTTTCGGAATTAATTACAGTTTTTACTGGAAATATTCTGAATCAAGGCCTATTCAAATACATAATTTCTTTTTTTAAATAAATAATTTCTTACTATTTTAAATTCTCAAGATTTTAATTTTACATAACTTTATAGAATGGAAACTCAAGTAGTATTATGTATTTGTTATTACGAAAGAATCTGAATATTCTTAATTTTTAATAATATTGAAAATCATTTGTTAATGTATTTATTTCAGGTGTCTTTTAATATTTTAAATTGATAAATAGCTACATAATTAACAAAAATAAGGGAAGAATTTATTGATAGTTATTGGCACTTAATATAGGATTGAACTATTTTTTTATTATGTAAAAAAAAGTTATGAGAATTTAATAGCCAAATAATTATTTTCTGTTTAAAAGCTTTTAATTCGAACACATTATATATCTTAGTATATTAAATTTTTTTAAGTTTATATTCCTTGATTTGATTTAACACTGTGAATGGAATATGATTGAAGATTTAAATCTAAGTTCTCTTAAGAAATAACTGGTGCTTCTTTAAGCTTAGACTCTATTAAGATCTTCTGTTTATATCTTTCATAAGGATCTGCTGCTACTTTATTCATTAATGTGGAAGTACTTTATTCATGAATAATTTTACCAACTAATTTATTGTGTTAATTGGTCCTCAATTCTTGAATTATATGATTTTTTAATGCTATTCTATCTTTGGAATACTGTTTTTCTTCTTCTGGTTTAGAATGAAAAGTAATGTTGGTTGATGAATTTTTAAAAGGGCTTTGGGATTATTTGATTTTAGCAACGTTTAGTCTGGGAACTTTAAAAACCTCAATTTGGCTCTTGCCTAGTTTAGAATTATTATTGCTAGTTGTTATAGGTCTTTCTTTCAAGCTCCTTAAAGGTGAAGACTTTCTATCGAGCTCGGTCTTTGATTATATCTCGTTAAACTTTGGAATCATGTTATTGTGTAGCCTGCGATCCTGAAGAGTTTCTTTTTCTTGAGGTACTTGCTTATCATCTCCAGAGCCTCCATCACTGTTTGCTTCTGGCAGTTCAATTCTTTGGAATTTATATTTTTAGTCTTTACTTTTTGAAGTTTCTTTCAAGCTGGGAGGTAGCTTAGAAACTGGCTACTATGGTTTATTGTCATTTTGATATTGACTTTTCATAGAGTTAAGCTTCTTTTTAATGATATCTAATTTCATATTCGTTATTGGTTTATTTTCAGCTTGCTTTTCAAGTTTCAGCTTTCTTCCCTTCTAAGAATCTTGACTAGTTGTCAAGCTTGTTTGCTTGTTTACGCTTGTACTACTAGCTTACGGTTTATTTCTGACACTGCGATTTGGATTAGTAGAGTAATATTCCTGAAAGGAATGTTTGATTCCTTCGCTTCTCTTAGCTGAAGTATTGGTAACTTAGCTTTTCTTGCTTGAATGTTTGCCAACTTTGGCTTGTAACTGCATTTTGACAATGCTATCACTTTTAAGATGTTAATCTCCATAGTATCCAATAGCACTACTTGTTTGTTTCCTACTGCTCTTCTCTATATCCCTGAGTTCTTGTTGCTTCTCTCTTTTCTTGTTTTGATCGTTAATATTGCTTTCGTGGGTGACTTGCCTCCTACGTTCTAAGTCTTGAAATATCTCATCCTCACCTGTCTCATGGCCGACAACATCTCCTTCGAAGTGTTTTCTTTGAGAGTTCTGATTCAAATCTTCATTTTCAAGATCGTCGTTGTCGATATAGTCAAAGTTGAAATCTGACATCATGTTCAGTTTGTGATCTAAATCGTTTTACATCCCATTGATTTCCAAGGATTCTTGTTTGTTATTTGAGTTCAAAGTATTAAGAGATATATTATGATAAATTTAGTTACTTTTCAGTGGACTGATATTATTCTAAGCTAATATCTAATCAATCTCATCCTAGTCCAAGTCATTAATAGGCTCAAAATAATTTAGGCTACTTCCTTGAAACATATTTACTTAATCATTTGCAAAATTAAGTTGCTTATTGGTGTTTTGTTTCTATTTTTCTCTGATTTAATTGGCTGTATTATTCTAGAACTTATTATGTTAACTCAATTGTTAAGTTTCTCTGAGTGGTGTTTTATTATTGAAATCATTATTCTTATAACCTTCATCGATATCTCCACATAACAAGGGGTCTTCTATGTTTGAAATAGGTCTTTCAGGCAGTAAATTTAATTATTTTTAACGCACAGGTGAACTCTTGCTTATTATCTGATTATAACTGCTGTCATCCTCGAAACTTATCTCTAATTGTTCTATTTCAAAATCAGCAGCATTTTAATAAGATATAATAAACTTCAATATTTTGATCTGTCCTCTAGTTATGAAGATTACCATCAAAATTGTCGTTGACAGTAAAATTGTGGTCTACTTGCTCCTAGTGAAGCAGCATGTGGTCGTACATATCGCTCTCTTGGTAAATTCTGTTATCTGTAGAGTGATCAATAACCTATTTTCCATTTGCTGTTTGATTTTAATCTATTTCCTCAATTCCATCATATAAGAAAATAAAAAAATACAATGTGTAGAAAGTATATAACTAATCATATTAATTTTCTTATTCAATTACGAAATCATCATTCAATCTCTAATCATCATCTTCCCTTAAATTGTTATTATTAGAGTACTTTATTTATTAATTTTGACTGAAATAATTTGGCCCTTCACCTGAGTTCATCACGAACCCTCCCGAGCTACCGCCTCTTTCATCGCCCATTTGAAAATTATCATCATTAACTGCAGATCTTATAAAACATAGAAAATTATATGTATATATGATTATAAAATATAGAAATCTCCTAATTCTACTATAACTACTTTAGGTTGGCTCTGTCATTTTTATAATTTTCTATTTCAATTGTTTTAATTAAAGTGTTTAATTCAATTTGAAATTATAAATATGCATTTATTGATATTTAATAATATGTTTTACAACAACTTATTAAAGGGAATTATTATCA
>ARYC01001536.1:0-80258 GCA_000711775.1 Oxytricha trifallax | reverse complement strand
AGAATATGCGAAGTACAAAAGTGTGACAACAAAAAGAGACGATTTTAGTTTCTCTAATGGTTTGTATTTATTCTACAAAAATGTGTTCAGGTCGAAGAACAAGACAATTGAAATCAAATTTCTTAAGGATGTTGTAGCTAAGAAATTCATTCATAATTATTAATCAATTAATAGTTATTATTCGTATATTGATTACAATTAAAGTTAAAGAGAAATTTCATCCAATTATGCAGCATGATAGTCATGAGTTTATGATGTTCCTTTTCGGAAGTCTACAAGACGAGGAAACTCCAGTTGAGGGAAGTTAGTTTAATGGCAGTGATCAGTCTAAATCTCTAGATCAAATTTTACGGGAATACTATCGAGCACATCCTTCAATTTTATAAAAATTTTCAAACTATGGTAAATTTATAGCAAGTTATTGATAAAAAATTAAAAAAAGACAAAATAATTGAATTTAATGATGGATGTTGTTAATTATTAACATTTTAAAGATGAGAGTGGAAATGAGCAGATAAAAAAGCTACAAGCAAATCTAATTGTACGTTTAAACAAAAATTCTTACATACAATCAAAACCCCAAAACCCTTTCAGTAGTTTGATTGAGTTTTTGATTGATAAAAGTAGACTATTAAGGCATACTTTATTAGGGTTTAATATGGTTTATGTAGGGGTTTTATGTTTAAATATTCGTATTTTAAGTGAGTATAACAAGCGAGTTTAATATTTCACACAAACATAAGCTTAGAGTCATGTGGCAGTTCTCTGAATTTTATCTTTCTAAGTTGATGTTTGATTGTTTCTATTGTTTGTTAATTCTCTTAGCTTGGCTTGATAATAGTTGAGTATGCAAGTTCTCTGAGACCTCCATTTATTTTATTTTTATCGAGATATTGTTTGATTCTCTGCTTAGAATCTCTCTCACCCCTGCAGCTAAAGTAATCGTTTCTTGGCATGTCGCTCTCTATTATTATTACTGCTAGAGCCCAGATATCCCATTAAGTGTCTCCATCTCTCCAATCCTCTCTCTCTGGAAAATATCCAGGAGTACCGTATACATTTCCTTATGCAGAGGCTTGCACTCTTTGAGCTCTGTTGAAGTCTATAATATAAACTCTAAGAGGCTGAAAATTCAACATGATATTCTCTGGCTTTAAGTCTCTATGAACATAACCTAGCTTGTGAAGCACTTCAATCCCCTCAACTATCTGCTATACAATCTAGCCAATTTATCTCTGACATCTATTGTCAGATAAGAATTCTCTGTAAGTCATTTCAAGTAATGGAAGGCTGAAGGCTACGTGATCTTTACCAAGTAAAATAGCATCAAGCTATATGATATGCCTGCACTCATTTAACTTTGCCTTTTAAAGAGCATAATACTCATTTGCAAATTCCATTTGGAACTTGTCATCAGCAAGGAAGTAATTGAAAGGATATATCTTGTAAGCATATTAGTCATCTGTAATGACTCTCTTCTCTATATTATCTTCAAGAGTGAGATAGCTTTCTTGGCAAGAATCTAAGTCAATGATTTTTAATATAGGAATCTTCATTGCCTCTATTTTAACCATGATTTTATTGATATCAGATACTGGAAAGTTCTTGATTGCTTTCTTCATTTTAACTAACTATAAGACTTCAACTCTAAGAGACTCCACTGGGTTTCTTGATCTTCTCTTTTAGAGGAATCTATTCCCTGTAGGTTCATGAATAAAGACAAAACTTTAATTGTGCTTTTTCTTTAAGTGCACTTTAAGGTCTCTAGTATGAGAATATGGCTTCTCACAGAACTCACAGACATACTTCCCATCTTTCTTTTAATGCTTGAGATATAACCTTGGCATATCGTTGTGTATATCTCTCAAGTGTCTCTTATAAGTTGACTTGTAAGGGAAAACTTTATTGCATTCTTTGCATTAATAGTCAACTTTGGCTGGTATTTATTAATGCTGTATGGCGGGTTGTTTAACCTCCTCCTCAATTTACACAGCTTCTATGATAACCTCCTACTTAACTTATATTTAAATCTCAAAGCTAGACTGGTCAAAGTTGTCATAAGTAGGCTCCCACTGAGTACAAGCGTCTCTGGTCTCTACTTTTCTTGGTTGCTGGAATGATAACTTTTATTGGCTTGATCCAAGTAATGCCGCTCTTCTTAACAGGTTAGCGCTCATTTTAGTTTGCTGATATATTTTATTATAATAATGATAAAATTTACCGAGATAAACTATTATAGTAGAGTATAAGACACTCTGGTAGATTCTTTGCTGAGAGGAAAGAAAATTAATTAATCATAAAAGACTGTAAGTTGACATATTTTATGAGAATTTTATTCGTTTTAGTAAATTAAATTACTCCTAATGAAGTTTTGTTTCTCTAGGAGGTCCTCCAAATCAAGTTTGAACTTAATTTGGAGGTAAAATTATTAAGCATTTTTAAATTTAATCTGCTCCTAATTAAGTTTTAACCTTAAAATTTAACTCCTAATAAAGTTCGAACTTAATTTGGAGGACCTCCTAAAATAATTAAACATTATTAGGAGCAATTTAATGGAGAAAGTTTGATAAAAATGGAAATCAATCTGTGAAACTTGGAGCAAGTTTTTCAATGCTTCTCCTCATATCTTTTCAAGGTTGACCTCCAGTAGGTCATCCCTATTTAGTAGTAAGATTTTAATAAACTTAGAATGGATATCCATAATTTTAAATTTCATTAACATTTCTAGAAAGAGGAAGCAAGATGGAGTCTATGAATGATGCAATGAAGAGAATTTAATCTCAAGATTTAATAGGAAAATTTCGAAGTAAAGAGGACCTATACAGATAATTGGTATAGCAAGTTAAATCTTAAGTAAGATTAATATATCCATTATAGTTGGATTGTTCTTGCCAACCCAGGAGGGAACTAAAATCTCATTCTTAAAAGCCTTACTGAGTGAAGAGAAAAAAGCTTTTAAGTCTAATGAAATTAGGATGATAGAGATACCTAACTACCCTGAAATATCAGTGACAAACCTATATGACGATGCTATGAGTGATCCGGACGTAGCTCTCTACCTTCCATCAAAGCTATAGCTCTCTAATAAGTTGCCAGAGAGAAACTTCTTCTTTGGTGTTCTTGCAACTCTGAAACCTAAGTACTTAAATGAAGTTATTTAAGCAGTTCACAAAAACGATAGCATCTCTCCTGAAGAAAAAGAGAAGCAAGGCATTAAAATAAGTGACACCTGGCTGTTGGAACTTCAAAAGCATCCTTTCATCTCAAGTAAGCTTAGTCTTCTAACTTTATAGAAAAACCTGGTACTGCTATATACTTGATGAAAGAGCGCAGCAAATTAAACAGAGAGAGAAAGTCTCAAGTAAAACATGAATTGAGTAAGAGGCTCTTCAAAGATTTATAAAAGCCAGAAGAGATGAACATAGATGCAGGAGCTGGCACTAAGAGAAGAAACATGGGCCCAAGCAAGCCTTAAGAGGAAGAAAAGAAAGAGAAGCCAAATCCCTTTACGGGCAAATTTAATATGTGAACTTATTCATTCGTTTAAATCTAATACTTATTTATATACACAAAATCTACCTTCTCTTGCGCATACTTTAGCTTTATCATCGCTGACTCTTTTAGCAGCACTCTTTATAAAATCGACTGTATCTATCTTCAAGTCGTGCATTAAGTGATAGAGTAGAAATTTCTTGTAGTGGCCTTTCAATAACCCCCAATATAATTCAATTCCATTAAACTAAGGGCTGTAAGGAACATTAAATACAGGTGTTATGTTTAGCCTTTCATATTCCTTCCTTGAGTCTTTAGTTTTATGAACTGACAAGTTATCAACGAATAGAATAATCTCTTTGTCAGCGTATTTGTCTCTGAGTTATTGTAAGAACTTAATATATTATTCAGTCTTTATAGAGCGAGGGTGAATTACATAAGTCTCGAGGCTACTATCTTCACTTATTCCACCAAGAATAGCATAAGTTTACACCTTAACCTTTAAGTCATAAACTTCTATATTACTATACCTCTTGTACCAAGACCTTGATATAAAGGTATTGAATGTAAATACAGCCTCATCAGCGTGTATGAACTTTATATTATGCTCTTAAGACCTCTGCATTTAATCGAATATATAATTTAAATTATCCTTATAAAATGGAACATTAAAGTCAATCACTCTCTTAATGCGATTGACTGTCTTGTAAGATATTCCGTTCTTTTTATGTATGTTCGCTATAGATTAAGCAGATATGTGAAGCTCAGGAAATTGGCGATGAAACATCACAGCTCTCTAGGCCAGAGAGAAGTGAGCCCAGTATTTAAGAGTCTTATCATTAATTAGATAATCGATATGATGCTGCTAAAATTTTAGAGGTCTTTTAGGGTTAGAATTAATCTGCTGTCTCTTTAAATTCAATGCTATTAGACAATGAGACTCACGGTTGCAGGAGATTTATGGAGCAGTCTTGCAATAGATGTATAATTCAGAACAGGCTAGAGTTATTCACTATATTCATCACAACCATAACGCAACTTAAACAATAAATCTATATACTCGCTGTCATAAACTGACCCCAAACCTCGCATATACTCACTTAAATCACTAATATTTAAACATTAAACCCCTACATAGACCCTATTAAAACCCTAATAAAGTATGCCTTAATAGTCTACTTTTATCAATCAAAAACTCAATCAAACTACTGAAAGGGTTTTGGGGTTTTGAATTATACTTAAATAAATAGGGCACATTCTTTTAATGATGGCATACATACTTTACATTAATTATATATCTGATTAGTTATATACTGTTAGATTTTGAAATGAGTTCGCATTCAAAATTGTCTAGGATTTTATTTTTGGAATCTGACTTTTTATTTATATACCATAATTCTGACAAAAATTATATCTCACTTGAAAGTTCACTCATCATTCTTATACTCTTTAATAAAACAGAAGATATGCTTCCTGGCTGAAAGCTTCTTTCTGAGAAACTTCACGCACATCTTCATCATTGAATTTATACCATTGCCCTTAGCGTTTTGAGTAAGCCACATAGTGCCCCATTTCTAGAGAGCCTATGTGTATAGTCAAACCAAATAACTCGTAAGGAACGTTTTCTGTAGCACCCGGACTATTAGATCTCAAATTGGGTCTATAAAATATGATTAGAACAGGGTGAAATGGTTACTTACTCTTTCATGGTTATATGCTCAGGATATTAGCACATTCCTTTAATTTTCTTCATTTTAGGAAAAGCTATAAACCTCTTGATGTGAAAAACCAAAATTTTTGGGAGTTGACTCAACTCATGCTTGATTCGAGCTTTGCTTATTTAATTGCAATTTTCGCATTTATAACTATCAGAATTGTCAAGCATATCTTCTTTTAAGAAAGACTAAATTGATTGCTAGAGATTTTATTCGAATTGCACACTTAGGGCCATGTATGGGTTGTAGGTGTTAGATTAGTTTTGACATTTACCACAGGTTACTACAGTTTTTTACATACCTAAAAATTACTGTGTTAAAAATGAGTGAGAAAGGGAATTACATAAGATATTGTGATAGTAATTAAAATAAAAGTAAATTGTGATAAATTAAAAAATTTGTGTACATCAAGAGGATTAAAATTTGACTCTTAATTTTATTGTGTTTTACAAAATCTTCAATTAAATAGAAGCTTTTGACTTATAAAAAGTTTATAGTAAGTCTAAATTTACATTAAGCTTTTTTTAATTTGCTTTCTAAAATATTTCATTATTTAGCCTATTTAGTTTAAATTACCTCTCATATATTAAATTGATTATAAATTATCTAAAATAATTCGATTTACATAAATTTGATTGTATTTTGTAATCTATTTTTTATTAATTTACTTATTCATAACATTTTAGCATAACTTGCATTCAAATTATGTAAAATTTAAAATATCTTACCAGAAAACAATCTATCAACAATTGAAGGATGTTCATAAAATTTATTTCTAAATAAAGCTTTTTGATAATTTTTTGTGCAAAAGAGTGCAGAATTTTTATTATAGAAATTAAAATTTAAGTTATATTTAATATTAAAGCTAAGCCATAAATTCTAAGCGGCTTATGTACTAGTAGTAGTAGTAAGTAAGTAACTTATTATATTAGATAGTTTAATTATTATACTTTACACTCGAGTAATATAAAATTAAGATAGTAAAACTATTTATCAACATGGAAATTTATATCAAATATTTGCCTCTTAAAAACATCTTATAGTCAGAGGACAAGCTTAAATTCCTGAATAAGATGAGAATTCATTAGTTTATCAATATCGTTTAGGTTTGTTCCCAATTTATTTTATTAAAAAATAAAAAAAATCATCAATAAATTGTTAATTTTTCAAATCTAAACTTGATAAAAATGGAAAAAGTCAAAGTTTATAAATATTTTTTAATTTTATTGAAAGAGAAAAATCCAATTATGATAATAAGCAAATTAAAACTTCTTTAAATAAATGAAAAAAGGAGTTTACTTTAAATATAGTGTAAAATACTTAAATCTATGTAATATTATTAAACTAAAAACTAGTCAACCATTACTTTTTTTATTAAAAATTATATAAAACACTGTAAAACTTACTCTATAAATCTATTTTATGAAATCAAAATAAATATATACATTATTATTATTATGATTCCCAAAATGTCTCGTTCATACATTATATTTATATCATTTTGATTCAATAGCTTTAAATTAGAATCTGAGCCGATTGGTATTTAAAAGATTTGCATATCTTAGCTCTCTTATTAAATGTCCACAACTTTAAGTTGACTCTTCATGTATCTACTGATTTTCTCTCTCCTTATATATTCACTCTCTGATTCGTCATGAATGTTTAAATCTAAGAGACTGGTTTTAAATTCAAGTAAGATTTTATGACAATTTTCCTTAAACTAACTTGAATTGAACCTGGGCGCCTAATTTAATGAATGGTGACTATTAAAGTTGTTAATTTCTTGAATACGTTCATTTTGATTTAATTACTGCTTATTCTCACTTTCTTTGGTCGACATATACCTACCTTAACTTAAAACAAAATGAGATAAAACTTAAAAATGTATTGACTTAATTTTATCTTGCATAATCAATAGGTCTTGAAAAAGGTCTTATTCTAAGCCATCATCTTTCAAAGCCAATTATATAGGGCTTTTATCGCTTTCAAGGGATCTGCTTATCAAGAATTAGGTTTCAATATTCTAAGATTACGTAATGCAAATCTATGACTTGAATAAAGCGTTTTGCTGCCTTGACCCTCTATTTTGCTATTTAATTTTTTAAGTGAGAGGTTTGCTCAAAGTTTTTGGTTGCTATTTACTCGAGATTCCCTCACTTTTGTCAATTAGATCGAGAATATAGCTCACCAGGTCTTACTAAACATCTTCATTGATAAATTAACTCAACTGCTCGAAGTAGATTTCCAACTTTTCTTATCTTTTCTCTATTTATGAGTGACTTAAATGATTAATTAAGGTTTTCTTTGGAAATTAGGGAAGTGCTGTTTTGAATTACTTATATTTTTGCTTAATTTTCTCATTAAATCTATGGAAATTGCTAAATCTATCATTTAGCAATAAGTTCACTTAGCCGTCTTAAGATTGGACTGTAAAATGATAGTAAACTATTGATTGGGTGGTGCAGTGGAATGTGAAATCAAACTTCAGATTTGTTAAGTTATTTAGATTTTAGAGCTCCATTAATTAATGAGTACGTAAGCTTTTAGTTTATTTCAGTCTTAATTTATTAATAAATTAAAGACAGTAAATTAATTGTGATCGCAGTCGATTGTTGATGAGAAATATAGTCCTTTTTAAAAAATTAGAAATGAAACTTAATTCCAAATAAATTAATGCATAATGAAAGTATAAATTTTACTAAGTATTTTTCAACGTCTTTTCTTCTTTCCCTTAGCTTCCTCTGATTTTGCAATATCCTCTAATTTAATTGAATATATATATTGATACTACTTACCTCTTAAATGTACATAAACATGCAAGTCATCAGTCAGCTCTTCGCTAATCATTCCTTCAATATTTAACATTACTCCATTCTCAAATCTTATTTCTTGGGCCAAGCCTGTATCCAAAGCGAAATATGGATCAAATCTGTGAATTGCAACATCTGCAAGCCATTTTATTTTCTGAGAGCCTGCTCCACAGTGAACTATATACATTTAGTCTCTCAGATGCACCTATAACATAAGAGTTAAAGTATACTTGTAAAATTTATTATGTCTTAGAGTAATTGAGAATTTAGTGTTTATGTACGTTAATCTTCATAAATAATCTGTGTATATTAGAAATCAAAGTTATTATTATAAAATTAAGCATAATAATTGAAACTTAAATTAATTCTATTCATGTTAACTTTTTGATTGTTTGAGGTTATGAGGGAGGAGCTTTTGTACCTGGAGGCAGTAAACTCATGCCTAATTATCCCATGGTTTCTTTCTTTAATAAATTATGTAATAATAACATCTCTTTCAAGTTCATTCTCTTCCCAATTCCATACTTCAATTTCTTCTGATTCTGTAAAATTGTAGATCCAGTTACATTCCCCTCTACATTAACATTTTCATCCACTATTGGCAATCCATATTTACTCCTCTTAGCTTGATTGATATCAAAATTATTCTTAGGTGGATTCAAAATATTGGCTTCTTCGAGTATGATCTTTCTTCTTTCCTTCAAAAAGCGTTTTTTCTTCTCTAAGGTTTCTTGGGGCAAGAGGAAAAAGAACAGAGTATCTCCAATTAGAATGAGGGATTTATGACTCAAAACCTTTTCTTGATTTGGTAAAAGTGGAGCTCTATCAACCATCATTGAGTTCTTACTTAAATTTACCACCATGAAATCTCTAAAATAAGATGTTAGCATTCAATAATTTCACTTACTCAGTTAAATCGTTAAAGTATATCTTGGCGGCTTTTCGAGATATCTTTGGATGCTTAGAGAAGCGAATGAATTTACTGTCATCTTCAACTTGCTCTTGACTATTTTAGTTATTTATCTGCCTTCCTAAGAACACCTCCTTCGTATTGATTTGGTAATCTTCTGTGTAAGTTCTAAGAATGGCGTAGGCATTAACTTGAATCACATATTGAATTTTAGCTCTCTGTTAAAGCTCCTTAATTGCATTGGTTTCCTCGTGATCTTCCCCTATCTCTGATTTGCCGTCTTCCTCGTTTCTATCCTCCCCAATTTCTTCATCTATATTTTCCTCCTTAAGATTTTTCTTTTTACTTTAATGAGTTGGGTCTTCATCCTGCATGTCCTAATCATCTCCGCACTCTCTTTGCAACTCCTTAGACTCCTCATTTTTAACACTCTTTCTCTTCTTTTTCTACTAATTTGACTATTTTTAGTTGGTTCCACTCTATTACATGTCCTCCTCTTGTTTAATTTACTACTATATATCTACTGCTGGTTCTGATTGGTCTTGTTGTTGAATTTAGTGGTCTGAAGATTGCTGTGAATGTGTTAAATGCTTATTTTAAATAACTTAAGCTGATTGTGAATTTAGCTTATTATTTTGGGGTTATTAGTGAAGGTCTTAAATATTATAATCCATTTTATAATTATAAAAATGGGGTATATCGATTGGGAGACCATTTAAATATTTAAAAAGAGCTTTAAGAGTAGGGGGTATATGATTTTTTTAAAAAAATGTTTGTTACTATAAAATTTAATGGAAAGTAATTAAAGTATAGAATAAATCACATCAATACTTGGAAAGAGAAAATAACCAGAATAGTCAGAAGATCATACACAACTGTTATTTAAGTTTTATTCTTAATTCATATATAGATATTTATATAATAAACTTTATATTTTTATAAAAATAACTTACAATAGATAAACCTGAAGATATTAGCTCACTGTAATAAGTAGAAATAATCGATAATAAAGTAGAATCCTTGATATAGGAAAACAAAGAAGAAGAGAAAAAAATAGGATTAGAAGAAGAGAAAAAATAAGGGAAAAAAGTCACAATGCAAAAGAGTATATACTACTTTAAAAATGGGTTGAGATTTGTCAATAGTTATCCACATTAATTTGTTGCTTTTGGCAAGAAAAGATGGGTAAGTCTTTTTTATAATTGCATATTATCTTTATTAAAATGAGTTTATATTCTACATTCTCAGTTGGAAAATTCAATTTGAATTTATATAATGAGGTCAACAGCTTTATGATGTTTACTGCAGAGAATTCTTATCAAACACCCCTGAATACTACAAAGAGGCAATTCTAGATGGCAGAATCACGGTTAATGGCAAGAGAGCTTCTTTATTTCACAAAATACAAGAAACTGACAAAATTGTACACACAGTGACAAGAAAAGAAGTACCAGTGATTGACTAAAAGATTGATATAATTTACGAAGATTAGAATTACATTTGTGTGGATAAGCCAGCTTCAATGCCAGTGCATGAAGTCGGGATGTTTAAACATAATTCATTATTAGGTATATTGGAGAACGAGCATAAATACAAAGGATTGAAGACTATGCATAGACTGGATAGATAAACTTCTGGGATTGTGTTCTTTGCTAAAAATGTCAAGGCAAACAATGAATTTAGGGATTAACTAGATAATGATAAAGTTTAGAAAGTCTATCTAGCTAGAGTAGAAGGTAATTTTCTTGAGTAGTAGAAGGCATCAGAAGTAAAAGTAGAAAAATCAGTCTACATTAAGAGTCATAAGGAAGCTCTTTATGCTTGTGAAGATGAAGATAAGTTAACCGAAGAGCAAAGAAAAACATCCAAGACAGCAGAAACTGTTTTTAAATTTATGTTCTTTGATGAGAAGTCTAACACTTCGCTTGTCAAATATATCTTTTGAAATCATTCTTAAATTATCTTACTTTCTTTAGATTACCCTAACTCATTTTACGTTTCCCTAAAACAGGTCGAACCCATTAAATTAGACTGCATTTGAAAGCTCTTGGTCACCCTATAGCAAATGATAGAGCTTATGGTGGAAAATATTTGAATAATGGAAATTTAGAAGAATTCGATGAGAAGGATTTTGAGGGAATTTATCATAACGATGATTACAAAGGGAAAGAGAACTTATTCTTGATTTTGTGGTTGCATGCTTATAAATATACTTATAGAGAGATTGTAGCTAAGACCAAGATTCCAAAGTGGGCTGAGAAAGATTTTGAAATAAAGCAAATTGATGAAGTTATTAATGAGCAATAGATAGTATGAGAATTGAATCAAGATTTCATTGATTTTAAGTTTGAAAGATCAAATTCTGATTGCTTTACTCTCCAATTAGATAGAAATTAAATTAATTGCCTAATGTTTAAATATTTGAATGAATATTCAGGATTAATCCTGTATTTAAAGCAATTCAAAATCAGAATAAAATAAATTAATAAACCCAAAACTTAAACTACTTTTAAGCAATAACTAAATCAGTAAACATGGTCGGAAAAGCAAAGGGAGAATCCTCATCAGCTTCAAAGAACATCGAGAAGAAGAAGACTGCTCCATCCTCAGCAAAGGGTGACGATAGTGAGACAGTGAGAAAGGTAGGTGGTCCTGGCAGAAAACAACCTAAGAGAGCAGAAACCTACTCAGTCTACATCTACAGAGTGCTCAAGCAAGTGCATCCAGAGACTGGTATCTCCAAAAGATCTATGAGTATCATGAACTCCTTCATCAACGACATTTTCGAGAAGATTTCACTTGAAGCCTCAAAGTTGGTTAGATACAACAAGAAGCAGACTCTCTCATCCAGAGAGGTTCAGACTGCAGTCAGACTCTTGTTGCCAGGTGAACTCGCCAAGCATGCCGTCTCAGAAGGTACCAAGGCAGTCACTAAATATACCAGTGTGTGAGAATGCAGAGGATAGAGAATTCTTACCTAATCTTTAGTTCACTTAATTTCACTAAAAATCTTAAAAAAATCAATTTCAAATTAATTATTTTTCTATTTTTAATATACAATAAAATTTCCTAAGTTAAGATTTGAATTTTAAGTTAAATTAATTATAAATAAATACTAATTTAGGTTGATAAAGGTATTTCATTAACTTTGACCCTCAAATATTTATAGATTATCTTGATCCTTAAAGTGTAGAAAGCATTTCCTTATCAACCTTTCTTGTTACATAATTAAAGTTTCATTATTTTGTTATGTTCATTTCGCTCGGCTAAACTCATTATATAGACCATTTGCGTATGCTTCCATTTTCACCTATTGCAAATATACTACTGCCAGTATCATCCAAAGAATAGATGTTTACTACTCTGTATTTATGATTCTTGTCATCTTTGAAGGCTCCAAACTGAGATTAGTTGATTTAGCCATTTTATTCTATCTTCATTACGTTAATCATGCCGTTCGAGTCACCAGCCAAGATTAAGTGTTCGCCTTTTGCTTGTAAGATGAAGAAGCAAGTAATTGGTTTAGGGTTGTTGATTTGGAACTCAGGGGCCATTAAGTTGTATTGATTTGATATACTTCTGATTTAAACGTTGCCTGATCTATCTCCGGATAGAATGAAATCCTAGTATTTGTGTAGAGTAGTTACGGCTCCTGATTTATGAGCCTCAATTTAATCTTATTTATTAGCACTGAGAGTCCAACCTGTGTAACAACCGTTATCTAAACCAATAACTAGGAAATCGGGATTTACCAGTTGCATTGATAAAGCTGGACCTGCTAATGGAGTTTGGACCACTTATTTCAAAGATCTTTGATCTTCACTTAATGTCCAAGCTTTTACTGATTTGTCAAGAGAACTGGTGAAAAAGTACAGCTGTCCATTCTAATTGGTGCACTCAACGTCTGTTATTCTATCTTGATGAGCATTTTCTTGAATTATTTGATAGTCTGAAAGCATAATCAGAAATGTGTAAGAGCACAGACCAACTGGTGTTTTTGTCTCTAAACCAATAAAAGTCTTAAATTTTAAGTGTTAAAAACCAATGAAGAAAGTGTTTTGAAAGCTATCAAAAGTTCTAAGACAAGTTGGCTTTCCTGGTAGTTTCAGAGGTCCTTATATACTTGAATCTGCTACATTGTGTAGATAGGCATTCTCATCGTCTGTGACAACAATCACTTGTGTTTTATTGTTAACTAGAGCTCCTGAGTAAACAGATCTTCCTCCTGTGACATTGATTTCCCCATCGAACTTGAAAGAAACGTTGCTTCCGGGCAAAAAATGTGCATATTTGCATCTTACCATTTCGCAAGAACCTGCTGCAAATTTATGACATCCTTATCCAGACCCTCCAACGATTTAAACTCTTCCAGCTCCAAAACTCTTTAATTTTTTTCATTTATAATTATCTAATAGAAATGTATGAGAAAGTGATTTATTAATAAGTAATAACTCTGATCTTGATGTTGACCTCCCATAGCTCCTAGATCTTCCTACATTCCACCATCATCTGGATGCCTGAATGTGCAACTATCTTTCTTTTTACAAGCAGCGCCGTACCTACATTCTACCTTCGACTTCTTAGGCCCAGATAAATAAGGCATTTTAGTAATTGGCTGAGAAAAGTTTCCGCCTCCATGAGGTCCTCCATGACCCCCTTGATTACCAAAACCTCCTTAGCTCTGTTATTGTTAATTTTAGTGATCAAAATCAAATTTAAATACTCTTATATGCAATTACTATTTTATTTAAAATTTTAAATAAAAAAAAGAAAGTTATAACTCATTTAAGTCAATGAGTCAATTGTCTATAAAAATTTGCTCATTTGATAAAGAAAAGTACTTTTACATTACAGAATATTAAAAAAAATAAAGTGGACCCTAATAATTGCTAAATTAAGCAGAATCAAATGCGTTTCTTTAATTCATTCCTAATTTTATAGTGTAGATATAGTCCTAATTTGATTAAATAAATTCTTTATTAAAAAGTATATATATAATAACGATATTTTTTAATAATTTGGCAGATTCAATCGTACCTTTTTAAGCAATTTTAGCATGATGAAATTATTTTTAATTAAAATTTTAGTTGCTCGGGTCGTACTTTTATTTATTTTTTGGATGATGAAAAGTGCAGGCATTTCCTTTAGTGCATCCCTGAGGTGTGAAAAAGAATCTACACAGTGGTTTCTTGGGCTTTCCATCCTTATGAAATTTAGATTAGTTATTAAAACATAAAACATAAATGAAAAAAGTCGTATTTTCATTTTAAGTTTAATTTAATAAATATAACGATGCCTAATTCAAAACTTATTCTTTATTATTTGAAAGATAAGATTTTATAATTTAATTTGTGCAATACCTTAGTACCCACCACCTTGATTTGGCATATTATTCCCACCAAAATGTTAATTTTAGGGTTGATAATTCTGGAAGCCTTAGCCTCCTCCGCCGAAATTTGATTCCATTAAGTAATTATAAATAATATATATTATTAAAATAATTGATTAATCAGTATAAATTGCTATTATTATACCAATACTTTTATTTTTATACATATGCACACATAAAATACATATAATATTAATTTACAGCCCAAATCAATCACATGAATATCTTTGAAGCCGCTAAGTGCAAGATCTTTCAACAGCTCACATCCCAAGCCACCTGCATATAATTATTATTTATTGCTTTAAGCAAAGTTTAATAAATATATTAGGCTTTATTTGAGATAACAACTCTATATATTAGTTAAATTTATAGTGAATATTTAAATATTGCACCAATAACTAGTATCTTAGCGTACTCTCCAAGCATGTCTCTCAACTAAACATCAATTAATATCAATAAAACCACACAATATCGTTTTAACACAATTCTTAAAATTTGCATAACCAACTCTTTGTAAATATCTCTTCTAACTTCTTGAATTTCATTTGAGAGTATTTTAATAACAATGCTCCTCTCGTTTTGAAATAATGAATTATATTTGCAACACTTTTTACTTATATATTTGCAGTGTTAGTCTGTACTTACAGTTGGATCAGGAGTGAAGATTTCAGGGGCAAATTGACTAGGACGAGTGAGCAACTTATCTATGTCATAGAACTGTGCTTCACCAGAGATTACTGAAGTGGTTTCCATGTTATTTTAATTATTCTGAGCAAAATATTGTAAACATTTTAGCAATTGGGGGAAATTTAATCATTAGAATTTCAATTTTATTAGTACTGACTTTGTCAAAATTAATGTAAAAGTTATACTGAGTGAATATGAAATATAATCAAATAAATTTATAAAATATGTTTGACAGTCATATATTATCTATTTATTAATATGTTAGACCAAATTTCTTTTTTTAATTATACTTTCCCAATATTAATAATTTAATTTATATACATTTCAATTTCTTTATAATTTACATTTTCCAATAAATGTTTGTATAAAATTTAAAAAGAAACTAATATTATAAAATTTTATTCAAAAAATGGATTATAAAAATAAATTACTTCAATATATTAATTGATAAATATTATATAGTAATTTTTCTTCTAAAATATAAATAAAATATGGAAACCATGGATTTAATATGTTGAAAATATTTTTAGAATACATATCATAAATATATTACTATTTTAATGATAATAGTTGCAAGAAAAGTTAAAGATACCAAAAGCAAATTCTATTCAATTTTATTTTTTATTACGATTGAGGAAAGCATTGAATTATTAATAATTTTAATAATAATTTTAAAATCATTCTTAAAAATAACACACCATTATATAAAATTAATAAAAAATTGTTAATTTAATTCTTCAATTGAATTATTCAATTGAAGAATAATTAAAGAAAGGAAAAGGGTATAGTTTATAGCAATATTATTTTTATGTAAAAGATTTGAGTATATAAAGATTCTTAATGAATAAGATACACATGATTTAAAATTTAGATTATAAAAACTAAATAATTAGTTCAGATTGAATTTATTATATAAATATCCAAATTTAATATTCATTAATATTAATTTTAATTAGTTTTACATATCTAGTTTTCTTAATATCTCTATTAAAAATAATCAATGTATAAAGATTCATTAATTTATAATTATTTCATGACAATTTGCTTTGATTATTTTATAAAATTAATTAAATCATCCTCTTCTCTTAATTATTAGATTTTTATATGATATATTTTAATTTATTTTTTCCTTTTATTATTTAGTAATCATATTTGTATTTCATTTAAATTCAATAAATTCTTTATATCTTTTATTTATATTAAAGTTCAAATGAATTTTGGTAATTTTTTAAATAAAATATATATTAGGAGATTTCTGTAATATTTTTTTGAAAGTGTTTATATTTTATCCCTTATCTATTATTAAAATGGATGTCCTGATATATTCATTAACTAAAAATGTGAAGCAGCTTCTACTCTTTGATTTTTTTATTTAATCAAATTAAATATTACAGCAATACTTCTTTTAATTTAATTCACTTAATTGAGATTAAATTCATAAAAGATTTGGCATATTATTAAAAAAGTAAACTTGGCTTATTAACTGTTTACTTTCAAGTTATTACAATAATATTTGTATTTTAGCTCATTTTATGAAGAAATACTTAGCCTTAGTGATATCAAATCCTTCGTTTTTACTATATCATTAAATATAATATTTAACACATGATTTACACTTAATCGAGTTGATAAGGTATGGTTACTAAATTAATCCTAGATTATATGGATGTTTTTGCTTTGATGTTGGTTAAATTGGCATACTTAACACGTTTTAAATTATATTTTCTTTTAATTAAAAAAAGGTTTTTTATTTTAGTACTTTAATTTTTTCTTTTTCTTTATTCAAGCATTTTTGAGTATTTTATAAATTCTATTTAGAAGAATAATAAGTTAAAATAGTATAAATATCTTTAAATAAATAATAATAAAATATAATAAGAATTATATATATCTTTAAAAGATATATATAAATACTATAAATTATTGATTATAATAATAACAATACAAATGGCATTGATTGATATTTTAATAGGATAATAATTTTAATTTTTACGTAAATAAATAATTTTTATGATATTAGTGGTTTGAAAGGCTTAGATGCTCAACAAGGAATTAATGGCAGTATTCATGGTGAAAACGGTAGTGATGCAGGTTATGCAAGCATGGGAGGTGATGCAGGCTCTGCATATCTTACTTTATTAAGAGTCTAGGATAGTAAACAAAGTGTAAGAGTAGTTGGCACTGTGAATGGACAACAAGGATTCGATATGACTTTTAATTTGGGAAGTGAAGGTTATCTACAAATTGATGCCAAAGGCGGAAATGGTGGTCACGGGGGAAATGGTGGAAGAGGTGCAGATGGAAGACCAGGAACTAATGGCTCTAATGCAAATAGCTCACGAAGAGGTACTAATGGAGGAGATGGTGGCAACGGTGGAAATGGAGGATCAGGATCTTGTGGAGCTGATGCAGGTAAAGGCGGGTTTGTTTAGATTACAGTAGCCGAATAAGACATGGATTTGTTAACTTTCCTTGCTCCTATACTTGTTTAAGGAGGAATTGGGGGATCTTAAGGATTGAATGGGTTAGGAGGTAAAGGTGGATAAGGTGGGCGAGGTGGATCTTCACATTCTTGGACTACAACGAAAACTACTACTTCAAGAGATGCAAAAGGTAATACAAAGCATTCAACTACAACTGTTTGGCACACAAACCCAGGAGGATTTAATGGCAAAGCTGGAAAATGTGGATTCGATGGATAAGCTGTTCTACTAAATGGTTTAAATGGTTAAGATGGATAGTTCTAATTTATCGTTTAAACTTCTCAAGGTTCAGTAGAGTATGCTAATAAGTATGATATTCAGATAATTGATTTTTAGCATAAGTTTTTTGATGAAGATACAGTCATTTAGCCAATTTCTTTGATACTATATAACGTAGAATGTTCATATTTTTTAATTGAGCCTGGTGAAAAAGGAGCAATTTTCTAAGTTAATGTTATTAATCAAAGTTTTATGCCAACACCTTTGCATACAGATATCGAAGCTCATATAGAAGAAAATTAATGGATAAAAGGATATTCCTCTTAGAATTTACCAAGAAATATTAAGCCTCCTTATAAAGTGACTGTTCCATTAAAACTTGAATTTAGTATACGATATCCAGAACATGCACAACTTTAAGCAAAACCAAGGTTAGAGTAAACTCTGCTAACTCCAAAGTTATATATGCCTTCTATTGATAGATACATCCATAAAGCTGTCAAAAGAGAACCCAAGTAATTAAAAATAGAGTACCCACTTTAAATTCATTAGTTCCAGTGCCTTAGAGCTCTTTAACCTGGGTCAGTATCTAAAGTGAGAATCTAGTTGTACAATTGTTCAAATAGAGTTATTGGAGGTAACCTAAGAAAATGTCAATTAAAACTTCTGCAAGGAGGTGGAGAATTTGATACATCTACTTTGGAATTTGAATATTAAGGGAGGCGATAAAATTTAGACTAACCATTTGTATTCGATGTTCCTATAGTAGAACCTAAAACAATTCTACCAATTGAGCTTATCATATTTGTGCCTAAAGAAATTGGGTATCTCTTGAAATCCCTCTTTTTGGTTTAGTAAAACTTGGAAGATCCTAGAGGTGCTAGTGACGACACATTCCCTTGTATAGTCTAAATATTTTTTTATTTTATAAAAAATTTACATTCATTATATACACTCATTCAGTTATCAAATTAGAACAGGATTTAGTTATGCCCCAACTCCAAACTAAGACATTGTTTTCGTGATTAATGAAAATACTACAATATAAGAAGTTAATTTCATGCAATAAACTTGCTAATCCCTCAATCTAGTCTCGAACTTTTACGATATTATTAGTGAAACATAATGGCCTGAAAATAATTTAAAAAAATATACCCTAATCTGAAGAATTCTTCATTTCCTATTTGTACTAGCGTGAAAAAAATCAATCAACATTTCTTTCCCAGCACTTGATAAATCCAATTATTAATCATAAGAGACTAAAAATTTTTTAATAACTTTTTATGAATTAATATTTTAATCTATATAATTTTATTTCTAAATCTATGATTGACATTTAAAATAAGATAGTGTATAAATTTCCTGTTATTATAATAAAGTTAATATTTTAATTTATATATAGCTTTTGACTGATTAGTCAAATTAATTTCTTTATTTATTATAATATGTAAGGAAACTTAAATCTCTTTGAAACTTAAACTCATTCAGGAGAAAGCTATCTAGCAAAAGATCTAGAAAATAAAACACTAGTAATTATTAATGATAAATTTACCATAAGCAACGTAAGTCAAGATAAAACCCCGTTAGTAAATTAAGAATGAAGATTGGTGATAAAGAATAAAGAAATTAAAAATATATTATTATTGGCGTAAATTATTAAAGTTATGGCTAATTATTAAAACCATTGGCTCGAATAATTGTCTCTATAAAATAAACCAATCAGGGTGCGTAAATTTGTTTTTAGCCTAATTATAATTAATTTTAGCCAATAATAATATATTTTAATTTCTTTATTCTTAATCACCAATCTTCATTCTTAATTGACTAACGGGGTTATATAATACAGGCTTAGACTTTAGTATTTCTTAAGAAAGATGATATGCTTAGAGCGATAAGTTAGCATAATGTACATTTCATTATATTCTCACCATAATTACATGATTACAATTAAAATTCCCCAAAACCCTTTAATAAATTATTTCCAATAAAAGCAATTATTCATAAGAAAATGTCCCAATTATTATTTTGCTTAATTTAAGATTATCACTAGCTAATGTGTCGTTATTAATACTAGAAAAAAGAAAAAATTTATAATTTACTCCTACTAAAAATTTGATTAAATTTAACAATAAAATAAATTAAAGGACTACATAAATATAATAATTAGAAATCTTCAAGATAAAGAATGATTTAAAGAAGCCAACTAAAGACTTGAAAAAGTTAATGACATGTAATTATTTATAAAGAATAGATACAAA
The DNA here is from genome assembly GCA_000711775.1 of Oxytricha trifallax. NCBI lineage: Eukaryota > Ciliophora > Spirotrichea > Sporadotrichida > Oxytrichidae > Oxytricha > Oxytricha trifallax. The sequence continues at coordinate 60,295 of ARYC01001536.1, read as the reverse complement.
ATCACTATTATAAGAATCTATGATATTTTAAGTTAAATCAATTTAGATTTTAAACCAAAATAAATTTAAAAATGTTATATAAAATTACAAAACACCAGAAAAAATTGCTTTATTCCTCATACCAAAATTAGAAAATCTAAATATTTAATTTTAAGAAATTTAAGAATTTATGATGTATTAAATGCTTGGGTAACAAAATATGAATTTTAAAAAAGTGAAATCGAGTAGTAGTCCCACAAAAATTTCAAACATATGATTTCAAGAGAGTATGAAGAAGTAGACTAACCTTAGAATCAAGTCATTGGAACCTATAGTTCTGTGGTCGTAGAGCAAAAAACTTTAAGTTTCTAAAGCAAAATGGATTAAATAAATGAAATAGGCAAAGATAACTTGAGTAAAGTAAGAAGGAGATTCCCAAATAATTCATACGTAGCATGTCCTCTATTTAACTATGATAAGGATGCTAAAACATTAGGCAAATTAGTAATAATGAGGACTCCAGCTTTATTGGGCAACTTTATTTAATTCAGGCAATTCAGAGATATTATGGAGAGACCAGTTGAATTTGCCTTTTCAATACTCAACACTATTGATATTGCAAAGAGAACCGAGCTCTTTATACAACTTTCTCAAGAAAAAAATAAAACAGCAGACATCTCTACATGCCTATTTTCAGCACTTGAGGAAAGCATTGTGTTTACACTTTGCAGAGAAATTCAAATTGGTTGTGCAAGCAAGCATTCTAAGCGTTTTAAATTTGATGAATTTACTACATTCGTAACTATTCTAAAAGACACAATGAAGTCTGATAAAAATTTACAAGTATAGGGGATGGAGAAGGTTCTCCTGAGAATTCAAAAGTTTTCAAAGAGATAGGAAAAATTTGCGGATGTGCTCTTGTTCTGGGTTGCACATGCAAAACTCCTCAGACAACTTAATAGCAAGCTCAAAAGTCTTGTTAAGCTTTTAAAGACTGACAGCGAAGGAAAGAAACACCAAAAGATTTTATAAATTCAGTAGAATTTCTTATTATTACTCGTCTAAGTGATTTTTAAAGTTTTAACATTTTTCAAATTAAAGATTGTTAAAGCGGAGTAGAGACAAGAATATAGAGAAGCCAAGAAATTATTGCCTGGAATACCAAAGTACATTTGTACAATCAGACTTTCATTGATATAAATTGATTTTAAAACAGTTTGGGATTTATACGGTTTGAAGGACTTCATCCACAATATTATTTTATTTATATTTACATTTCATGTCTAAAATATTTACTAATTACAGAGGAATAACTTAGAAAATATGTGGAAAATGAAGTTAAAGCTCATGAATAATGCGAAAAATTAGTTTCAGATATCAAGAAATCAGTTGACGATTTGAAGTTGTGATTCAATTATAGTTATTTATTGCATTATAAACCTCATATTATTGAATGAGAATATAAAACATCGAATATTTATTTTGATCAAATCATTTATGTGAAGCAAAAGTTTTTTTGTGATTTATTTATATTTAAATTAAATATTAAAATAAGTTATAAGCTGTTTAAAATAATTTTTGAAAATATAAAATTAAAATAAATAAGTTCTATATGATTAAAAAGAATTCGTCAGAATTAGTGGATATACATAAATATTTAATTTAAATTATTATAAAAACGAGATATAAATAACAGAAGATATAAATAAAATTGTAATTAATTGTTAAGATATAAAAGTAGCAAACATATGGCTTTAATCGATAAAATAATTTGCTTGCTTTATAAAAAAAATTAATTTTAATATTTTTATATCAGTGGTTAGAAGGGCGAAGATGCTCAACACGGAATAAATGGGAGTTAACATGGTTAAAACGGAACTGATGCTGGGAAGGCAAGCAAAGGAGGTGATGCAGGATCTGCCTATGTTACTTTGTTTAGAGTCTTGGATAGTAAACAGAGTGTAAGAGTGGTAGGCACAGTAAATGGGCTGAAAGGTTTCGATTAGACTTTTAATTTAGGTAGTAAGGATTACCTTCAAATTGATGCCAGAGGTGGAAATGGTGGTCATGGAGGTAATGGCGGAAGAGGTGCAGATGGAAGACCTGGAACAGATGGTTCTGATGCAACAAGCATGTCAAGTGGTTCAGATGGAGGAGATGGTGGCAATGGTGGAAACGGTGGATCAGGTTCTTGTGGAGCTGATGCCGGTAAAGGTGGGTTTGTGTAGATCACTGTAGCTGAAGAAGATATGGATCTTTTGTCTTTCCTAGGTCCTATACTTGTTTAAGGAGGCTTTGGAGGACACCAAGGAATTAATAAAAACCTCGAAATCCCATAGTTAGTTTTTTATGAGAGATTTTAAGAAATGGGTAATTTTGGGAATTTAGATTTCTTCCTCTTTTCATTTATTCCAATGAATGTTATTTTCATTTTCAATTAATAATATTTATGTTTCTTTTGCCTAATTTTTCATAATGATCATATTCTTAAAATTATTAAGTCAAAATAGTTTTAAAAAGGGAATTTTAGTAATCTTAAATCGCTCGTTAGTTTTGTTAAGTTTCTCATATTGCTAAACTTTTTAAGAATTTGAACTTTCCATTTTGAGGGCTCCATTATCATAATTAATATTCTCAATATAGTTTTAATATTAAAGAGTCCTCTTAAATAAGTTTGGATTTATTTTATGAGCATTCATAAAATTTGATTATTAAGTTTAGTTTAATAGGAGCTACTTTAATGGAAAAAAAGGGAAAAAATGTATATCAATCTCTTGAAATTGTTAACAACTTCTATAATTCTATAAATAATAGAAATTTAAGTTCACTTCGTATAACATACCTATATCTAAAAAATGTTTAATTTAATAATGTATGTTGAGAAAAATAGTATACATTTTCGCTCTTTCTACTTAAAATAATGGAGAATTCATTTCTCTTTAAATCACTAATTTCTTCAATATACTTTCTTTATCTTCTATTGAAACAATTAAACTCCATTTTTCTAAAGTACTCAGCATTTTACTTATTATGAAAATACATAAGCTCTGCATAAAATATCATGTGGAAAAAGCATTGATAATTTCAAACCAACACTAAAAGATCTTTCAAGGAGTTAATTCTCAACGTTATCCAAAAAATAATTGCAAATAAATAACTACTTTAGGGTTTTGGGGTTTCTAATGGGTTGGGAGGTTCAGGTGGAAAAGGCGGCAGTGGTGGATCTTCTTATTCCTGGACTACATCGAGTACTTCTTATTCAACAGATTCAGATGGTAATACAACTTCCTCAACTACAACCGATTGGCATTCAAACCCCGGTGGTTCAGATGGAAAAAATGGCAAGAAAGGAATCGATTGCTAAGCTAAACTACATAATGGTAAAAACGGCTAAGATGGATAATTTATGTTCATAGTTTAAACTTCCAATGGCCCTGCAAAATACGAAAATAAGTATGACCTAAACCTTGTTGAATTTTACCATGAATTTTTCGATGAAGATGAAGTCATTTATTCGTAAAATAAAAATCAATCCTAGATCTTTTATTAATTATGTAAATTGAGCCCGGTGAAAAAGGAGCCATCAATTATGTTGAAGTTATTAATAAGGGAACTATGCCAACACCTATGCATACAGATATTGAAGCTCACATAGAAGAAAATTAATGGATAAAAGGCGACTTGCCTTAGATAATACTACGAAACATTACACCTCCTAATACATTGATGATACCAATAAAACTAGAATTTAGTATACGTTATCCAGAACATGCACAACTTTAAGCAAAACCAAGGTTAGAGTAAACTCTACTTAGTCCCAAATTATATATGCCTTCTATTGATAGATACATCCATAAAGCTGTCAAAAGAGAACCCAAGTAGTTAAAAATAGAGTACCCACTTTAAATTCATTAGTTCTAGTGCCTTAGAACACTCTAACCTGGGTCAGTTTCTAAAGTGAGAATTCAGTTGTACAATTGCTCTAATAGAATTATTGGAGGAAACCTAAGAAAATGTCAATTAAAACTTCTTCAAGGAGGTGGAGAATTTGATACATCTTCTTTAGAATTTGAATATTAGGGAAGACGGTAAAGCTTGGCTCAGCCCTTTGTTATTGAAGCTCCAATAGTCTAAGCCAAAACTATTCTACCAATTGAGCTTTTTATTTATGTACCTAAAGAGATAGGGTATCTCTTGAAATCTCTTTTTTTGATTTAATAAAACTTGGATGATCCTAGAGGTGCCAGTTACGACACATTCCCCTGTATAGCCTTAAAATTATTATAATTTATAAAATTTATTGGAGGGAATTTTCCTGTCCCATACTAAAAAATAAATAATTTCAAAAAATTTGTTATAAATTATGTTATTAATAATTCATATTTTAACATAAATTACTCTTTTAATGATAAAATTTTTAAATATAAGTAAAAAACATATATTTTTCATTTTTATAATTAAAGCAACATATTTATAATAATAAACGAGACAATGGATAAATATAATCCTTGAAATTTAATTTTAAAAAAATTTTATATAGGGTTTGTGTCTAATACAAATATAAATGTTGAGGCTAGAAACTTCTGTAGGGGCAGGAAAATATTTCCCAAATTAATTTATATACACTCATTCAGTTATCAAATTAGAACAGGATTTAGCTATGCCCCAACTCCAAACTAAGACATTGTTTTCGTGATTAATGAAAACACTACAATCTAAGAAGTTAATTTCATGCAATAAACTTGCTAATCCCTCAATCTAGTTTCAAACTTTTACGATATTATTACAGAAATTGTATTAAAATTAAGTATAATAAAAAATATGAACATTTCTTAATTAGTATTTTTAATAATATATGCATATTCCATATCATTTAATTTTTCTTTCATTTTTTATCAATAACTATTTGATATTCCATATTTTAGAACTAACTAAAATAAATAAAAAATTTATCAATTATTGATTGCATGAATTTCATTTGTTTGCTAATAATTAATATATTTAATTTTATTAATCAATTCACATTTAAATCTGGTATAATATGCATGGGAACTTAAATCTATTTGAACCCTAAGATAACTTAGGAAACTACCTAGCTAAAGATCTTGAGAATAAGACACTAGCAATTATTAATGATAAATTTACCATAAGTAACGTTAGTCAAGACGTAATTTAAGCTTAAACTTTGGTATTCTTAAAGAAAGATGAGATGCTTAGAGCAATTAGCTAACATAAGGTACATTTTGTAATCTTCTCACCCAATTAGCATGATTACAATGCTTGGGTTACAAAATATTCATTCCAATAAGTTGAAGAATAATAATCTCATAAAAGTATCAAGCATATGATTTCAAGAGAGTATGAAGAAGTAGACCAACCCTAAAATTAAATAATTGGTACATCAAGTTCAGTAGTTGTAGAATAAAAAACTTTGAGCTTTTAAAGCAAAATGGATTAATTAAACGAAATAGGTAAAGATAATCTGAGCAAAGTTAAAAGAAGATTTCCGTGTCAATCTTACGTAGCATGTCCTCTATTTGAACTTGACAAAAAAGCAAAAACATTGGGAAAAATTGTTTTGATGAGAACTCCAGCAATTCTAAGTAACTTTATTTAATTTCGATAGTTCAAAGATATTATGGAGAGACCAGTTTAATTTGCATTTCCTATACTTAACACAATTGATATTACAAGGAGAACCAAACTCTTTATACAGCTTTCTCAAGAAAATTTAAAAACAGGAGATACCTCTGCAAACCTATTTTCTGCGCTTGAGGAAAGTATTGTGTTTACTCTATGTAGAGAAATTCAAATTGGTTGTGCTAGTAAACATTCTAAGCGTTTTAAATTTGACGATTTTACTACATTCGTAACTGTCTTAAAAGACACAATGAAGTCTGATAGAAATTTACAAGTATAGGGGATGGAGAAGGTTCTCTTGAGAATTCAAAAGTTTTCAAAGAGATAGGAAAAATTTGCGGATGTGCTCTTGTTCTGGGTTGCTCATGCAAAACTCCTCAGACAACTTAATAGCAAGCTCAAAAGTCTTGTTAAGCTTTTAAAGACTGACAGCGAAGGAAAGAAACACTAAAAGATTTTATAAACTCAGTAGAATTTTTAATTATTACTCGTCTAAGTGATTTTTAAGTTCTAACATTTTATTCATATAAAAGATTGTTAAAGCAGAGTAGAGACAAGAATATAGAGAAGCCAAGAAACTATTGCCTGGAATACCAAAGTACATTTGTACAATTAGGCTTTCATTGATATAAATTGATCATAAAACTGTTTGGGATTAATACGGTTTGAAGGACTTCATTCACAAACTATTTTCTAACATTCAAAACCCCAAAACTCCTAAATTGGTTTATAAGTGCTTTGATTTTTAGGGAATTTGTTAGGGGTTGGAGATATTAATAAGTTTTAATGTGAAATTTATAGTAAATGTATTTAATTAAATCACTCAAAATGAACTTTTGGATCATATGGGAGAGGTCTGAAGTTTATCTTACTTAATCACAACTCCATCTGCTCTATTGATATGTCTGATCTTTAGTTTGGTTTTATTATTATTGACTCTACCATTTGCTTCATTGATTGAGACACTCTTATTTTGTCAATAAATTGCTTAATTCTTGCCTTGCATCCTTTTTGCACCATGTCGAGTAGTATCCCTTGCATGGCATATCGCACTTTATTATTATTGCAGCTAAAGCCCACACATCTCACTAAAATTTTCCATCTCTCCAGTCCTCTCTTTCTAGATAGTACCCTTGCGTTCCCATTACAGTTCCAAGTCTTGATACTTCCACTCTTTAAGCTCTGTTGAAATCTATTATTACTACTCTTACTGGTGAAAAGTTTATCATTATATTTTCTGGCTTGAGATCTCTTTGAACAAACCCTAACTTGTGAAGCTCTTTAATACCTTATACGGTCTGAATTGCTATTTATCCAAGTACCTTATGATTCCTTTGATCTTTTATGAAATCTTTTAGGTTCATTTCATAGAATGGGAGTCTGAAAGCAACATGATCCGTGGCAAGGAGAACAGCATCTAGCTTGATTAAGTAACTACACTCTTTAAACTTTGCTTGAGTGAGTACTTGATACTCATTTGTAAACTTCATTTAATATTTATCATCACTTAAAAGATAGTTGAAGGGATACACCTTGTGTGCGTATTGATGATCATTGACAACTTTCTTATCAAAAGAGTCTTCTAATATTAGGTGACTTTAAAGAGAAGTATCTTGGTCAATTTAAGCAAGAACTGCATTTTCTTGTATTGAATCTTGATCATAATTTTTGTTATTTCAGAGGTCAGTTGGTTGCGTGCCTTCTTAACGTACTCTAACTCTCTAGCTTATTCAGGCACTACGACCTTAAAATATTCCCTCACTTTTCATTTGTTGAGAAGCTTCAGCTCAACTTCATGAGTCTCAACTTCTATATCTTTCTTGTGATCTTTTAATATATGCTTTTTCAAGTCTCTTGTATGAGAGTATTGCTTATGGCCCTCAAAGCAGTCCTACTTTTCATCCATTTATCATGCTTTAAGTATACAGTGAGCTTGGCTTCTCTATGCTCCTTCTTTTTTCTGTACCAGCTTGATTTATGAGCACAATCTTTCTCACATAGCTCACAAAAATAGACTTCAACTTCTTCAGTTTGTATAGGAATTTCATTAATACCTTTCTCCTCCTCTCTGTCTCCCACACACTTGTTTGCCATTTATTTTCTATTATTAATTTCTATTTTAATAAAAGAGACCTCAAGTGATAGCTCTGGTAGTTCTTTATGAGAGTTCATCTCACAGCTATCACACTTATTATTGTTGCCAAAGGTAAGTCTAATTTAGTTTGATGGAAGTGCTGTTGTTTTTCTCTAAAATTTAGCGCTCATATTTAAATTTGAATTTAAAATTATAAAACTGCCTCTATAACTGAGAGCTTATATAAGAGGTTTGCTAGCCTACAAGTTTCAAGGGAAGTTCTTAGAGTATTAGAGAAGAATTATGAGTGTTAAGAGACAATTCAGCTCTAATTATGGGTGAGGAAGTAACCAATTTTACTTTCAATAATAAGTTGATTATAGTACGTACCGATTTAGGAGGTGCACCTAATTAAGTACGTACTGCTTTAGGAGGTATTTTGTGATTTTATTATTGTTGGAATACATTTGATTTGGGAAATTTAAAATAGAAATAAATTAATAAATATATAAATTCGTGGCAGTTAACTTTATGGAAACCTTGACAATATGGTACTTGTTCGATAGAGAATTTAAAATCAGCTGGACTTTACTATTGGCGGTACCCCTCTATCGCATCCCTGAAGCGAGTTAAATCGACTTTAATTTTGGGTGATTTGTTTAGTTGATTTTAATGCCAAAATTAAAGTCGATTTATCTCACTTCAGGGATGCGATAGAGGGGTACCGCCAATAGTAAAGTCCAGCTGATTTTAAATTCTCTATCGAACAAGTACCATATTGTCTAGGCTAGGACAAAGTTAACTGCCACGAATTTATATATTTATTAATTTATTTCTATTTTAATTTCCCAAATCAAATGTATTCCTACAATATTAAATTTAGGGTGCTCCTAATTAAGTACTAGCTTTAATAAATGCTCCTAATAAGAACTAGCATTTTAGGAGCTGCTCCTAATTAAGTAAGTACCAATTTATATTTAAAAATATGGAACTATAACATTAGAAATTGATATAAATCTCTCAAGTTTGAAACCGGTTCTCAAATTCTTCTCCAATCCTACTTAGAGGTTGACCTCCTATAGGATGTCCATATTTAATAGTAAGTTTTACAGAGGTTTATAATTGAAATCAATAAACTTAAATTTGAATATCATTTCTTAGATCTGTAAACAAGATGGAGTCAATGAATGATGCAATGAAAAGAGTGCAAGCACAAGAATTGATTCAAAGATTTAGAAGCAAGGAGGATTTGCACCGCTACTTGGTGCAGCAAGGTAATGAACTCATAGTAACTCATCCTGATTATGTACTTGGTTTGTTCTTGCCAACGATGGAAGGTACTAAAATATCATTTCTAAGAGCAATACTCTCCGAGGAGAAGAAAGCATTGAAAATTTAAGATGCAAAGTTTGCAGAGATTCCAAATTATCCAGAAATCTCAGTGAATAACTTATATGATGATGCTATGAATAATCCAGAGGTTTCGCAGTACCTGACTACTAAGAAGCAGTTGTCAAATAAACTACCTGAAAGAAACTATTTCTTTGGTATACTTGCAACAATTAAAGGTGATCACTTTAAAGAAATTATTCAAGAATCTCATAAGAAAAGGTACAGCATTTCTTCAGAAGATAAGGACAAACAAGGGATCAAGATAAGCGAGAGCTGGATATCAGAGCTGCAGAAGCATCCTTATATTTCAAGTAAAATTTGTAGCTTAACTCTATAGAAAAATCTGGTACTGGCATCTTGTTGATGAAGGAATAGAGCAAGCTTCACAGAGAGCGAAAGTCGCAGACAAAGTATGAAGCAAGAGACTTTATTCAAATATTTAGCCTCCAAAGTCAATGAACATAGATGCTGGAGTTGGCAGCAAGAGGAAGATACCTAGGCCCAAGCAAGCCTTAAGAGGAGGAAATGAAAGAGAAGCCAACTCCCTCTAAAGAATTTTAAATGTGACTTATATATTCATTAACTTAACTACAAAAATTATTTATATACATTCACTTTCCCATCTTTATAATACTTTTAAGCCCATTAATTATTTACTCTCTTTGCTGAGTTTTTAATAAAGTCTACTTCATGCATCAAGTGGTATAGCAACAGTTTCTTGTAATGACCTTTAAATATACCCCAGTAGAACTCAATTCCATTAAACTATGGACTGTAACCTACGTTGAACATTGGCGTTATTCAAAGTTGTTCATAGCTTTTCCTTGTTTCTTAAGTCTTATGAGCAAAAAGATTATCAATAAGCAGTATAATCTCTTGTTCATGGGACTTCTCTCTCAGCTGCTCTAAGAGCTTAATATACTGCTCTGTCTTATTAGAGTGAGGATGAATAACATAAGTTTCTAAACCAGCATGCTCGCTAATACCTCCAAAAATTGCCATTGTTTATACCTTGACTTTTAAGTCATATACTTCTATATTACTATGCCTCTTATACCAAGACTTCTAGATGAAAGTGTTGAAGGTAAACACAGCCTCGTCAGCATGTATAAACTTAATATTATTCTATTAGGCTCTCTGCATTTAATTATAAATATAATTTAAGTTGTTGTTGTAAAATGGCAGAGTGAAATCAATCACTCTCTTGATACGATTCACACCTTTGTAAGAGATACCATTTCGTTTATAGATGTTGGCTATAGACTAAGCAGAGATCTTCAACTCAGGGAACTGGCGATGAAACATAGTAGCTCGTTGGTCGAGAGAGAAGTGAGCCAAATACTTCAAAGTTTTTTCATTAATTAGATAGTCAATATGCTTCTATAGAAACTTTGACTCCTCTAAGGCATAGAATTCAGCTATTATTGCTTTAGTTATACTGCTATAAGGAATTGAGATCGAACAGTAAGAGCAGTGCAATAGACTTAAAGTTAAGTACTGGTTTAACTTATTCACTGTTTATATCACATCCATATCGCAGTTTAAACACTAAATCATATTATTCATCATAAATAGACCCCAAAATCTTGCTAATTTTGTATTGCATTTAATTAATAACCCCAGCCCCTAACAAATTCCCTACAAATCAAAGCACTTATAAACCTAAATAAGGGGTTTTAGGTTTTGATTATGCAATATTTGTTGATAATATATTTTAAATTACAGAAGAATAACTTAGAAAATATGTGGAAAATGAAGTTAAGGCTCTTGAATAATGCGAAAAAATAGTTTCAGATATCAAGAAATCAGTTGACGATTTGAAGTTGTGATTCAATTATAGTTATTTATTGCATTATAAACCTCATATTACTGAATGAGAAAATAAAACATCGAATATTTATTTTTATCAAATCATTTATGTGAAGCTATTTTTTTCATTTTATAATTGATTATAATAAAAATTTATTTGATTATAATAAAAATTTATTTGATTATAATCAAAATTTATTTGATTAGAATAAATTTAAATTTTATTTTAAATTTATATAAAAATATCATGCATTTGCAATGCAATCCTTAGCTTTTAATTGAGATATATAATGATAATGAAATAGAGATTTTACTTAATTTTAATTAATTTACAAAAAGAATTATTGAAAATTTTTTTCTTAGTTTTGTGTGAATGACATTAAAGAAAAATTCAAGAAAGTTTAAAAAAAAAAAGAAAATTAATAGTATAAAATTAAAAATACAGCAATCAATTATTTTACAAAACACTCTAACACAATAAAAATAGTTTAATATATATTTATCATAATAAAAAAATTGCATTCTTGAATGAAATAATTCTTAAGAATTAAGGGATGATATCAGATTCATAAACCTGATCAAAAATTAATATCCCAATTTGTCATATTATATTTTAAGATCAACATATATTTATTATATAATATTTAGTTAAACAAGGAAGAAACCCTTCAACTACAATAAAAGCTTAAGACTTATCAAATAACATATAATTAAATAGAAATGGCAGAAATTAAACTAAGTGGAGTGCGTGGACATGACGGCTAAGATGGATACGCTGGCTGTCATCATGGTGAAAATGGATCGAATGCTGGGCATGCAGAAGATGGAGGTGACGGAGGAGTTGCTTATTTGAGAGTGCAAAGAGTACCAGAATCTGTGTCAGCAATTCTTGTCACTGGAACAATTCATGGACAACCATTCGCTCAATCATTCGAGCTGGGTTAGGCCGGGCATTTAAATATCGATGCGAGTGGTGGAAAAGGAGGCCGAGGCGGCTATGGAGGCAATGGAGCTAATGGAAGACCGGGTTAAGATGGTATGAATGCAACTAGATACACCAATGGTACAAATGGTGGTTCTGGAGGAAATGGAGGTAATGGTGGTAATGGAACTAGCGGAGCTCACGGTGGTAAAGGTGGCTTCGTTCAGATCATTGTATCAGAAGCTGATATGGATCTTCTTATGATGCTAGGACCTATATGCATTGAAGGAGGAAGAGGTGGATCTGCAGGCAGAAATGGGCATGGAGGTGCTGGAGGACCAGGAGGAAGAGGTGGTTCCTCATACACTTATTCAACCACAAGTACATCAACTTATAGAGATTCAAATGGAAATACTCAAACATAGCATCATACTCACTGGCACACAAACCCTGGAGGTATGAATGGTCCATCAGGTAATTCTGGTCATGATGGAAGTGCTCATCTCCACTGCGGTAGAGATGGTGCAGACGGTAGCTTTGAATTTATCGTTGAACACTTAAATGGACCAGTTAAATATCTCAATAAGTATGATTTAAAGTTGCTTGATTTTGGAATAATCTTTTATGAAGAAGATGGCATTATTGAGATTTAAAATGAATTTATATACATTTGTTTATATTATTAAAAAGATTATTGAGCCTGGTGAAAAAGCTTATATTTCAACTTTAACTTTACACAACATAGGATTGATGCCAACGCCTATTCAAACTGATTTCTTTGTATCCTTGGTTGATAATAATTGGCTTCAAGGAATTGGCAATTTATAGATACCTCGAGCGATTGCCCCTGGAGATTTGATCACGATTCCTTTTAAACATGAATTTCTCATAAACTACCCTGTAAGTCCTCAGACCAGTCCTAAACCAAGAGAAGAAATAACTACAGCATAATTGTAGATTTTCAAACCTTCACTTGGAAGATATTTACCTTCAACCATAGTCGTTCAACCAAAACCTTTAATGATTCAATATCCGATAAGTTTAAGTCAATTCCAGTGTTTAAGAACATTCTCTCCAGGATAAACTTCAAAAGTACTGGTTACCTTGAAAAATAACTCAGCATTTGAAATTGGAGGCTTGGCTAGACCTGCCTAGTTACATCTTTTAAAAGGCGATGGTGAATTTGATACTGCTACAATTGAATTTTCTTACTAAGATAAGAAGCTACCTTTAGAATCAGCATATCAAGTTGAGATTCCCATCATTCCACCAATGTCATCAATAGTTATACAAATGAACATTACTATTCCAAATGTTGGTTATTTACTTAAGGCGTGCTTTAACGTGCAAGTATATCTTAATGATCACAGAAATACGACTCTTCCTTTCCCTTGTATTAAAAATGAAAACTTTTAACAAGTTTATTAACATTTTTATATTCACACCTTCCCGTATGATATCCGTACTGGTTTCCATTATGTACCTTTCCCTGAATAAGATGCAGTTTTCGTAATAAACGAAAAAACTTTAATTTAAGAAGTTAATTATGTTTAAGAAATGTGCCAATACTTTGGATTAAAACCAAACTTCTATGATATCAATATGAATGGAAATATAAACTTATTTGAACCCTTACCTCATTTGTAGACAACATTAGCAAAAGATCTTGAAAATAAAACTTTAATAATTATCAATAATTAAATAACAATTAGCTCTACTAGTTAAGATGTAGTTCAGGCATGGACAATGGACTTTTTAAGAAAAGATGAACTTTTAAGAGCCATTGCAGAGCATCATGTACATTTTGTTATATTTTCACCACACAAACATAATTACAATGCTTGGACTTTTAAATTCGATCCAGAAAGCCCTTTGTTTAATGAAGAGAAAGAATTTCTAGCTGCTGAGTACGGATTTTCTGAAAGGCCTTTTGCTGAGAAAATAGGATCATCTGTTTAAATTCATGCTGTCAAGAAAATGATAAGCTTCTAATCTAAAATTTAATAGCTTGAAGAATTTACAAGCGAATATGTCGACAACGTGTAAAGAAGATTTGCAAATCATTCATATTTAGCTGTTCCACTCTTAAGAGATAACTTACCAAATAAACGAATTGGAAAAGTTGGAATTATGAGGACACCCCCAAAACTCGGAAGCTACCTGTAGTTTATGGATTTCAACTAAATTATGGCAAGACCAACTGACTTTGCAGTTCCAATTTTAAATACTATAGACATAGATCGCAAAACTAAAATGCTTGTCAAATTATCACAAAATGTTGAAGGATTAAATCCTTTCTATCTTGCTTTGGAAGAGAGTCTAATTTACACATTAGGAAGGGAAATTCAAATCGGTTGTGCTAGTAAGCATTCAAGAAAATTCAATTTTGACGATGTTACCTGCTTCTTAACTGTTATTAAAAATAGCTATAAGGAGAATAAATCTCTGAAAATAAAAGTATTAGAAAGTCTTTTCATAAGACTGAAATTAATAGCTGATAAATAATCTAAAGTTGCAGACTACCTCATTTTTTGGGTTGCTCATGCCAAACTTTTGAGAAAATTGAGTTCTAAACTTAAAGATCTCCTTAAACTTATGGAATCTGATAAACAATCAAAACTTGATCAACATTTTTAATATTTTTAATTGGCATCAGTTGATACTCATTTCTATATATTTTTAATAAACAGACAATCCTTAAAACCATAGTAAATGACTACAAGCTTAAGAAGAAGCAATATCCAGCACTACCAAAATACCTACTTCACACAAAGTTAAAATTAGATATAGATACCTACAGACAGTGGTACGCTTTCAAAAACGTGATAAACGAATAAGAACTTAATACTTTTAGAACCAATGAGGCTAATCATATTGCTTAATGTGTGAAGTTGGTTGACTTTAAACGCCAGCTTGATGCTTAATTGGCTCTTTGAGAATAGGCATTAGAATCACTATAATCACAACAATTTTAGTAATTATTTTTATCTCAATATCATAATAGACTTATAGAAGTTTAAATTAAAATTATTTGGAGTAGATGATTTTTTACTTTAGCAAATATTTTTATTATTTATACTATTTTTTTCTAATTATGGCATGTTTTATACTTTTACACCAATTTTGTCCCTATTCTTTTAAATTTTGTCAAATTAATATTTTTAAATATTTGATTCTATTTGAATATAATTTTACTCAATAATTTTTAAAAGTAAATTATATTGTTTAAGATTATTCTCATTTAGAAGCTTATAAAAATTGAAAGAAGCTACATTTTAGAAATTTATGAGATATATATATATATATATATCTCATAAAAACAAGATAGAATTAAGTAATTAATTATCAATGATTTTGCACTTTGATTTTATAACATTAATCAATTGATTAATCCTAGGTAAAAATATTTAGAACATTCAATTATTAATTCTAATTTTATTCTATAGTTGATTGATAATTAAATGATTATTTTTTCAAATTACTTAATGACTGCTTACTTTTCAGTGTTTGACAGAAAATGCTCCTAATAATTATTCAAATTCTAAAATTTAAAACTTTCTTTTTTTATTTTTAATTTAAAGAAAAGGTACGAAAAAGACAATTTTATATTACTTACTATTGTATATCAATATTTATTCTTGGAATAAATATTGATTGAAATTAACAAACTTAAAGTCCTATAAATATAAGAAATGGTAGAATATAATTTAAAATATACTTTTATTAATTATTGTGGAAATATGTTATAAAATTTTTGGGTAACATTTCTTAGAATAATATTTTAAACTTTAATGAAAAAATTAAGGATATTTTTTTTTCTCATAAATAATGAGATAAATTAAACCAGTAACAACATATTTTCTTATATTAATATCTTCTGTTAAATTATAAAAGCTGTAATTCATAAAGATAATAAAAAAATTAATTAAAGGAAAATAAAATTTGAAAAAATCTGAATTAATTTTCAAAAAGTAAATGTATCTTACAATAATATTTTATTAGATCAAAATTGATTTTATGTTTATTATTTATTCTTCTTCGTTTTCTTTTACTTTTAGCTTTTATCCTACTTTTAACTTTCCATTTTATCCAAAATCTTTTGAATTATATTAAACTGTTTTGAATATTTCACTTTTCTGATAAAATTTTGCATTTCCCTCTAGTTATATAAATCTTCTATATACTATTATTAAAGTAAAAATAATGTACTCAAATAGTTATATATCTATTTAAAATAAATAAATAATAGTTAAAGTTAAGCAATACTTTACTATTTCTTTGAGTTGAACTATTTTTTATAGGCAATCTAAGGAATCGAAATCCTGATGATACAATTTCAAGTGCTACTAAATGCTTAAGGATGTTTGGGGTATAATTACTGATTAATTTTTATCAAAATCTGAAGAATTTTCTGTTAAAAGCATGTCTAGGAGTATTTCTAAGTTCAACGCTTCCTATTTACTAATTAAGTCAATGTTGTTATATAAAATCAGGCAATACAGGCAGAAGATAAGTTTATTTTATATTATATTTGATTGAAATGTAGAAAAATTTATAAGATCAAAGTGACATCGAGTTATAAGAAATAAGAATTTGAAACTTTCTTCTAGTTCATTTTATTTTCAATTTTCTCTAAACTTAAAATTACATTCTTTGTATATTTAGTAATTGAGAAGTTTACTAAGGATTTTAAGTTACTTTAAACTGTTAGCTAATCTTTACAAATATTTTTGACAAAATTTTCCAACATATAATCTATTTCGAAATGTTGAGAAAGCATATAGTATTCTAATGAGGTAGTCAATTGATTATTTTAGTATAAGTTTTAAGAAAATTGCTCAAAAGCACTCTCAAGTAAGAATTATCCATTTTATATGTTTTTGGTGTATTCTTAAAGAATTATCATTTTATCTCTAGATTTCTAGACAAATTTTTGTAAAACTTAATAAATGTTATCTTAGCTTAGTTTCCTTCTTAATTTAAATTGGAAAGCTGTGCTCTCTGTAAAGTTTATTTATAAAACGTAAATATTTTTCTTGCCCAATTTTATAATATAAGTTTACAAATGAACAAAGTAGAATTATCTTTCGTATTTACAAATTCAAGTGACTATGGTAGATATCTGACAATTTAAGGCAACTTATTTATTTAAATAACGCACATTATAGCTTGTAATTCACGAGTAGGAACTAAATTCGTGAGACATTCACTATCGTCAAAGATCTATTTAAAGTCAATTATTCTACCAGTAAACTATAAATTTAGAGTTTCAGCACTTTTTAAAGTTGACTATGATTTAGTAACATTAAATTTTGGATGTGCTATTTATTTATTCTAAAGGCTTAAAAGGATATCTCTGGATATATAATAACATTTAGAATAATTTAGATTTTTAATAAATGAATGAAATATTATAACGATAACTTGGGCTCGATCAGTAAGTACCAAGAAATACAAATTTTAATAGCATTTAATGTCTAATATAGTAATTTTGTCAGAGATAAACCCAAAATTAAATACATTTGATCTTTCTAGCTCGAAGCTATTTTAGTTTATGGTAAACTCCACATAACTCTTAATTGATAATTTATAAAACCCCACTGTTTTTACTAAATCTCTTCTTTTAATGGGTAATTCACTATTTTAATCCAATTATAGATTTCCAATCTAAAGTCCACTCTCAGAAATGTCTAGGATATTAATAATTGAAAAGCTTATTTAATCTTTTATGATTTAATGCACTTCTAGTAAATTGTCTAAAAGCAAATAATGATCTTCACTTATCACATAAATTTTACTTATTTTGCGTTGAATGTAGAGCTATCTAATTATTTAAACAGGGATATTATCTTCATCATAAAATTAAATTAGTAGTAACTCTTGAAGGGTGTCTGAGTAAACTAAGTATTTATTTTGTGATATTTTCTCAAGTAGATTATACTGAATATTCTGTTATGTATTATCATAGATACAATCTGATTCCTATTAGTCTATTTAGGAATCTATAAGTATCTTATATACAGTTATATCATCATTTAAAGTCAAGGGATAAGTAATTTAATCTATAGAATTTTTAGAATCTTGATTACCAGAACTTAAACCAATTGTTGATTTGAATGCACCTCCTATAAGCCCAAACTAAAAAAACTACATTTAGAAATTAATTTATCTCTTACCAATTTGCTGGTGCTTGATTGATTGTACTTGCCTTCTTTCATGAGTAAATATTTCTCTAAATCATCTTCGTATTTCTGTTCTTAACCACTTGAAAACAGGTAATCCAAATTTATCTTGAATATGTAGCCTCCTTAGGTTAATATTTATAAAAATGGAGTATTTTAGTCATCGTAGATGTTATTATTTTGCAATAGATCTTCCTACTTGTAGTATTGAAATAATATTGATATTTAAGATTAATAAATTAAGTTATACTTAAACTCCCGAAACCCCTTCTTGACAACTAAATTTATAAATCAATACTAATCATTATCTTCAGATTAATTTCTTTAAGTATTCTAATAAATCTTCATATCCGAGATAATTAATTCAGTAAGATTATTTCCAAACCAATAAATATTTTTGCTCTCTGTTTCCTTGCTCTTTTTGTCATATCTTGAAATAAACAAGTTTTTGTTGAAATACCTCAATTCTAGCTAGTCATTGTTGTCAAAATTTTAAATAAAAAAATATTAAATTCATTACGTTAGTATATTGTGTTTATAAGTAAATATTATTAAAATGCTTGACATACATAGATGATGTAGACCTTAGGTAATGAACCTAATAGAGAAAAGAGTGGGAGTTGTGACAAGCAGATATTTATATTCTATGAGTATCCTCTGATGGTAGATCACACAATTTCTCAAATTTAATGAAATATTATTCCATGTTATTATACCTTTCTTTTTTTACTTATAATTACAAGTTTAAAGTTACTTTCTAATATTTATACGATTTGGAGTATTATTAAAATATATTGATTTGGGAAAAATAGAAATAATTGAATTTAGTGATAGCGTAATTAGAAGCAGTTATGTTTTTAATTTTAAACTTATTTTACATTGTACATTCTACACAGTTTTATGATTTGAGTTTTTTAAATATTAAGGCTTACATAATTATTTGTACAATTGTACATTTTACAGTTATAGTATATTTGTTTTTTAAACCCGTTTGTACAAAACGAATGTGATATGTAATAAATTATATTGTATTTAATTAAATATTAAAAGATGTATCAAAAAGTAATGGAAGAAAGAGGATTGCCTAGAGGCTGATGCCTCAAGAAAGAATTAATAGCTTTTCCAACACCAGTTATTCACAAGTCTTTGCTGGTTGATTAAAAAGACATTGTACTGCAGAGTAAAGATGATTAGCTGAGGGAATAAGGATATCTATAAGCAAGAGCAGTGGATAAAGGTATATAAACAGCCTCTATATTTACAAAGAGCAGTATCTATTTCTATATCAAAATCATATATATATATATATATAAAGATAAGACAACAGATCCCTTTCGAAGAGGTAAAGCTTATCCAGCAACAGTGTGTAGAGAGAATGTGCTATTCACTTTGAGTAAAATCTCACTTTATTTAGAGAAAATGAGTAATATCGCACTTTTGTACAAATGGGTTTAAAAAAACAAATATACTAGAACTATAAAATGTACAATTGTACTAATAATTATCTACGCCTTAATATTTAAAAAACTAAAATCATAAAACTGTGTAGAATGTACAATGTACAATAAATTTAAAATTAAAAACATAACTGCCACTAATTACGCTATCACTAAATTCAATTATTTCTATTTTTCCCAAATCAATATATTTTAATAATACTAATTAACATTTTATAACTTTTGCTTAATTAAGGAAATTAATAATAAATATCAATAAATTACAGATTCACAATGAACTAAAATAATTTGTTTTCTTCTTTTATTTGATATTTGGTGTCATAAATTGAATTTATTACTAGGTTGTAAAATTATTATTCTGTCTCTGTTGACTTTGTTAATTATTCAAGTATTTGGAGACTAATTTCCTAGTTTTTTCATCAGATAGATTCAAATTATAATCATTTTAAGAAGGTTTCAGGGTTGAAGACTAATTATTTTAGTTTTCAGATGAATTATTTTATATATTAAATTTGAAAGTTAATTGCTGGGTGAGGTACCAATCTCACTTAGGACTTTCTAATAGAGCTTTCTATTATACTAAGGCCTATCGAGGGCAGGTAGGGGGTTGCTAGGCGCAACGCATTAGAGGCCAGTCGGCTGGGTTCAATCTGTCAGCTACTATACTCCTCAAGTTGGCGTAGTCCAAGGATTTCCCTGCATAGATGAGCTAACCTGGCTTGAGTTCAGCTTCCTATATTATAGGGAGCAGAATGAATGTACGCTCTGCCTTCAAAAGTGAGAAGACGAAAACCATTGAAGCCAACAATAAGGATTTTTCTCCCACACGGGGTTAGGGTGCTGAAGCTACCACAGCGAAAGGACAAGGATTACGTTTCCCAGCAGCGGTGGAACCGGTAAGCGTTTTTCTCCACTCCCTTCTATCTAGTTGAATTCTACGAACTATGTTTTCCGGTTTATTTCTAGCCAACATCTTGATTTTAGGAGGAGACAAGGTAATAGCGGAAGTGGTTTTTTCGGAGTTTTCTACTTTTTGACTGCCAAGTCACGGAATTGCCACTTCATCTCACTCAGATACCTTTACGTCATGACTAAGATTGATGGTTTGATATGTTAAATTTATTTGATTTTAATCATTAAAATAAAAGAAAAGATGTATTATTGTACTGATAGAAGTTACTTTGATTTTAATTTGATTGATTTAAGCTATTTTATTCGTACTACTTATTCTAGATTAAGCTTTTATATTCATTTTAAAGTTAAATATACTGCTTGTACAGTTGAATGAGATTTTGCTAGGATTTTTAATTTGATTTATTTCTCTTATTTTGAGAAGATTTAGAGTAGTCCAATTAAGATTAATTTTTGTTACTTTCGAAAGATTTAACTTTGCTATTTTATAGGAGAGATTGGGAATTTTTAGATTTAAGCTTTCTTTATCTTTAAGAATTTAAAATCATATTATTCATTTGGTCTAAGCTGTGCTTGGAAATATAATGACCGAAATCTGATGGAACTTAGTAATTTCCAGGCCCAGGAGTAGCTAAAATAAAGATTTTATAATGAAATAAATATTACTGCTTCTTGAAATGAATACTTTCCTCACAGATTTACCAAAGCCATTACCAGTGTTTGATTCATGTAGTTTCGATGTAGATGAGATACTTATATTTTTAGAGGGTGATGTTTCAGTCAAAAAATAATGACCAGGGCCAGGTGATGCTTAATTCACTAATAAGTAAAAATTAAATTAGAGCTTACATTTTATTCTGCTAAATTAAAGACTCTTCCTTATTATTGGAGCCATGCTATTCTTATATTTATTGTTTGAGTATTTTCCGTCAGGAGTAAATCCGATATATGAATAAGTTCCAGGACCAGGATTTTGATCAATTTTAAATACTACAATGTAATTTGTTGATAATATCTTCCTTACATTCTTTTGAAGTTTTAGGTCTTAGAGTAAACTAAGGTCCTTATATCAATTTCTTATGCGCAACATCTGGGTCATACATCCCTGGCCCAGGAATATTAGAATCTTCAACATAGTTTCGCTTGCTAATACTTACCACTTTGGCATAACTATCTCTTGGCGCTTGAAAGAAGCTTTAACTTTCAGCTCTACTTTAATGCTAAGCTGAATATCATCCTAATTTAATTCCACTACGATTGATGGATTTATGTGAAGAAGAATTATTATAGAGGTCAAAACTTGTCTTTAAGTTATAAGAAGTTGGAGAGGGAGTTTAATCCTCTCGCTTTTTAGGTTCAAAAGGGTCTTTTCGTTAATCTATGCTAAATTTTGTACCTTAATTAACTAAAGTAGTTGGAATTTCATAGCATAGGACTTTAGTAGGCTGTTTAGTATGTGAATGAAATCTTTCTGATTTAGGAATTGAGTATAGCTGTTTAGCTTTTGAAGTATTCAGTGCAGAATTAGCAATTTCATAGCAATCTGAGATGAGGATAGACATTTTTGGATAATTGTAATAAAATTAAAATGAATTTATTTATTCATTTTATTTTTTAATTTTTAAACACAGATTTGATTAAAATCAGTTTATGGAAAACTAAGAGATGCATAAACACAGACTATTGATAGCGATCACTCAAGATTTAATTCAATGAGCTCTAATAATTAATTAAATGATCATAATTCTACTGATGTAATGCATACAAGCAATAAAAATGTCTATTGGTTCAGATGGGACACCCCAGAAGTATACAGATTGAATCCAGATACAAGAAAATGGTAAATTCGAACCGATATCAAGAATTTATCGAAATTCCTATTCTTCTCGAGCATTGTTCACCTTAATAATGATATGGGCTGCTTTATTTTAGGAGGTTCAGATAATGAGAATAATTTCTCTAAGAGAGTGCAATACTTCTGCAAATATAATGTTATGGTGGAAAAACCACCCATGATTAATAAGAGAGCTTTCTTTCCTTCAATCTTTTCTAGATTGGATAATTCTATCTATGCTTTAGGCGGCAGTGAAAATAATCAAAGTGACTTAAATAAGTGTGAGAAGTTTTCTCTTATTGAGAATGTGTGGAGGCCCGTAGCCCCTATGAATTTAAGCCGAAATGGAATGGGAGCCATTATTATAGAACAATACCGATTAATCTTTACTTTTGGTGGTAACAATCATAAAGTAGGATCTCTCTGTAAAATAGAGAAGTATGAGATAGATTTTGACAAATGGACTATTTTAAGTCTCCAAATGAAAAACTCAGTACATGATTTAAGTGCTTTTTGTGTTGGCAAAGAAAGAGCTTTGCTTTTTGGTGGACATTCAAATACCGAGCCGAACAAAGAGGTTGAAATGATAGATTTAAGTTTCGAATGTTTCAAAAGTAAACAGGGGAAGAGTCATTTCTAAATGAAAGAGGGAGGCAAAACATATTTCCCACCACTGTATGATTCCAATACTGGCAAAGTTTAGCTTCTATTTGGGTATTGTGATTCTTAGCCAGCAATTGAAGAAATCGATATTGGAGACCTCGTAATTTCATCAAGTTCGAACATCATTCAAAAATCCAATTAACTATAGCATAATAACCCATCTCTAACTTAACTCAACTAGAATCAATCAAATTCTAAGAGATCTAATTCTTAGAGCAAAAGCATTTAGCATAAGGGCATAGAATTATGAGATTTTAAGAAATCTTATACAAAAACATATCCTTAATAAATTTATGTATATAAGCTACAACAATTATCGACAATTTAGTTATACTTAATCAATTTTATATATTCAAAAGTTTATATAGTTATTTAATTGCTTTTATTAAATGTTAAATAATATCATAATCTTGACAGTTTGATCCCATCTCAATGATTTTTGAAGTTCATTGACTCTCATTTTTTGGGGCTTCTTCCTCTACAACTGGTTGTGGTCTAAGAAGTCTAACTCTGTCGTAAGCTGCATAAGTCAAGAATGAGAAGAAGAGTGTGCCAAAGAGAGCAGCTTATTTACCTGAGGGACTCAAAACACCGATTCTTGTGAGGTTGAAAATTGAGAGACCAAGACCAGCAGAAGAGCCATATAATAAAGTTTTACTGAATACTCTTCTCTTGTGTTCTCTTAAAATTGGGAGGAAATGATTCGGATTAAAAAGAACAATAAATTTTAATTAAAATTCAATTTGTAAGTTTACTATTGTACAAATACATTTGAATTTGGAAAATTAATTATAAATTAATTTATTATAAATCAAAATCGTGGCAGTTAAAGTTGGCCAATTTAAACGATCTTGGGCTTATTCGATAGGGAATTAAAAATTAGCTGGTCTTTGTTATTGGCGGTACTATTTTATCGCATCGAGGGAGCGAGATAACTCGACATTAATTAAACTCATCTAAATCCATTAAATTATACCCCCACATTAATGTCGAGTTATCTCGCTCCCTCGATGCGATAAAATAGTACCGCCAATAACAAAGTCCAGCTAATTTTGAATTTCCTATCGAATGAGCCCAAGATCGTTTAAATTGGCCAACTTTAACTGCCACGATTTTGATTTATAATAAATTAATTTATAATTAATTTTCGAAATTCAAATGTATTTCTACAATACTGCACTTATATCTGCATTGGCATTGACACCATCAAAACCGTTGGGAGTGTAAACTTGACTCAAAATGTTCTGCTTTGAGAATTGTGTAGTTTGCAAGTATTCTCTATTCATTTTCTTTTATATTATATTATTTGACGATAATTTAATACATCTAGACTTAATAGGTTATGTTATGTGAATATAAACTGATTTCTTAATGTTATTCTATGGCAAGGAGCTCATATTATTTAATATTAATTTCTTATATTTTAAAATTAAAGTATTAATTCAATAAAAAATTAGCAATATTTTAATTTGGAAGGTTTTCTATTAAATTTTAAGCATCTATCAATGTTGGAAAAGTAGCTGAAGGTCTTTGCGAGTGATTGATTAATTATTAAGGATGTATGATATCTTCATCTGAGTTAGCAGCTATTAATCTTCCAATACTCTATATCTTTGCTTTTTCAGTAGCAATATAAATTATACTATAAATATATAATTTTAGTAGCTAAATCCAAGGCATAGGTAGGAGTAATGATATCATGTTTGTTTTCATCAAACTGTACATAAAACACTTTATTCTAAACGATCTGTTCTTTCTAAATTGTTAAGTTATTGAGCTAATAAGCAAATTCTGCATTCCCTACTACCGCTGTATCTTAAGATATCTCTAAATTAAAATATAAAATAATGAACTGCTTACACTGTTGCTCGATTAGCATTTTTAATTTCTTGAATATTTTCACATTATCAGAGTAATTTAATTGTATGTTCTGCATGTCTTTCATAAGTTAACTCTCTATGTCTCTTATTTCTTCATTAAACATGTTATTTAGTTGCGATTCTCGTTCATCCAGTTCTCTATGCAGTTCATTGAAGTAACAATGAATTCTATGAAACTCATCGCTTCTCTATCGATTCAAAGAAGAAAGTTTTTTCTCTGTTTATTGTTTGAGGTCTTTTTAGAGTTTAACTTGGTTTTTACAGCGTCTTTAAGCTTGTTTAACTACTTATTTTATTTCAAAAGCTGCTAACTCATTAGCTGCCAAGAAATCATGCTTGGAATAAATAAAAACCCTTTTTTTTTGTTAAATCTAATAAATGTCTTTTAAATTGAATGCTCAATGATACAATCAGGACAGAGTCCAATAAGACAAGCTGGATCTCTGCAGAAATATTTTATACTTTCTCTGGGATGAAATTTGCACTTATCTTAAAGGGGCATTATAATTCCTTATTATGTAGGTACTGGACTAAGAGAAGGGTCAACATTTGTAAGATTTTATGTGTGATTTCTCAAAGAAGCCTTGCTGGATGCTCTAGATCCAGGAGTTGATACAAAATTTTCATTCATGCTGTCAAATTAGTTCACATTATTTTTCTGATTTTAAAAGTTGTCTGAATCTATTCTATCTGGTTTGCTTGAGTAAGGCGGGCTCATTTGATAATTAGTTGTCGTTCCCATATCCGTATTTTAAGTATTATCATTTTGATAGTACGGCATATTTTGAGAGCTCATGTAATTGTTGTTCTAGAGTCTATTATTATATAGTGGTGCATTCCCTTATGATCTTAAATGAATATCTGCGGATTCTTCATTTTTATTTTCTTCTAAAGCTTCAGGTTAATGACTCCTATTCACTCCAGAATTATAAGCTACTCTTACAGGAAGAGTGGTTTTACTGAAATCTTGATTGATAACGCTTTAGAGCTGACCCTACATATGAGACCTATTTATTGAATTTTCTCTTCCATTTATATCAGGAAGCTAAGTTTAACTTTTAGAATTAAGAGCTTAAAACCTCATTTGACCTCCAACACTTGTATTAAAAGGAGGTATTCCGTCTTGAATCTTCCTAAGCTAAGTAACATAACTCTATTTATCATTAATATTTGGAGAAACATGTATCACTGGCTTTTAAACTATCAAGTTATATGAGTGGGCTGATTCTATTCTAGATGGAATTTATGAGATGTTTTTCACTAGGGCTAAGCTATCTATAATAATGAGAATTCATAGAGAAATTTAGAATAATATTTAAATTTATACAGATGGCTCAACTTTCATTTAAGAGTTAATTTCCTATGATACAACTTTCTGCTATCTAAATTTCTTTGATTTCATATGTGGTGGAACATAGCTCAGGGTTTAGTAATTCGGATTAGTTTAGAAATTTTATTCAATCTAATTTAGCTCATACTATAAATTCTTCAAACTTTAATGCCTGCTTTATCTATTCTCATCGAAGCTTTATAGGCTTGGTTTGAATTCATTAACAAATTGCTCTTCATTTTAAAGAATCTAGTCAAGTATTTTCTAAGAATTTACTATATCTTACTATTGAAGCTACACATCATTTTAATTATCATTACTAAATTTTTGCATATCATTTTAATTGATATCGTTAATTTATTCTTAATATTCATCTTATTAGTCTTATTTTGATTATTGCTTCGTTCCAAGTTACGGTGTAGATTCTTGGTTTTAATCAAGAAGGAGGTTCTTTAAGTTTTTCATACTCTTTCTGCTTTTAGCCAGATTATGTTCTGAGGATACGTCATCCTGCACTATTGTATACTCGTACTGACTTATAAAAAATAGGTTTATGTATAAAAAATTAATGTGTACTTTCATCAATAACTGAAGTCATATTAACTCCACTGCCTCGCTTCTTTTTCTTCTTAAACTTTATGAGAAATTATTGAAAGTAAAATAGTTAAATTACTGTTTACCTTTCTTCTTTTTCTTTTTTGAAGCATCTTAATTTGTGTTTGTGCCTCCCTATCCTGGGGTATCTACTTCATATGTTTCAGTAATTCCATTAAGGTTATTATTGTTCAAATCAATTGTGTTGAGCTTATAAATATTTAATTCAAATTTGCAGAAGAATTTAAGTTATATTTTTAAATGAATAACAAAAATATTAGTGTTTAGGTTAATCATATCATTAGAGTAAATTTCATCAGAGATTTGGTGACTATGCGAAGGTTTAATCTATTTTATTTCATTTTGAAAATCATGCTGTGCACTTTACAATTAGTGAAGATTTTTGTGATAGATTTCTCTCTAACTTTGTAAATTAACTTGTTGGTCTGGAATTTAATGATTATGCTAAAGTTACTATTCTATTTTGAATTTTTCATCTATGTCGTTTGCTGCATTGTGATCTCTATGAGATTTCAAAACTGCTGTGGGGCTTTAAAATATAGCAAAATTATATAATAAAAAACTTGAAGGTTGCAAAGAGCTCTGATTGTTGACAAAACCTTCATCTGGAAAAGATTAGTATTATAGTTGATCATTGTTTTAGTTCATTTATTTACTTGTTTAAGGGCTCGGGTCTCTGTTTTAGACTTATTGATTATTTGAAGAGACTGATCCTTGGTAAGAACCTTACAATATAAATATAAAATAAAAATTGCTTTTTACTATTTTATGAATTAGGATCGTTCTGCTTGGCATATTAAGCATTTTTATTCATTGAATCAATAATAATAATAGTAATATATAATTTTAATTTATCAAAGTTTTCCTATCTTGATTGTAGAGCTTATGTGATATTTTGGTATTCACTTCCAGTTAAATTTCCTATGCTATTTTAATAAATAAGATGATCGTTAGATGGTGTTGTAGAATTTTTGAACATGGCATCTGTAACCAAGCTTTCGTCTCCACTATCAATATAGTTCCCAGGGCTGTACTCTTGCGATTGTGTTTGATGAATTTAGGCTAATTTGCTATGTACGTTATTTGGGTGAACTTTTTATTCTTCGATGGTCTCATTATTAGGGATTGGAAGAGATGAGGAATTGACTCTTGATACATGTTCTATCTCGATTTTAAATTAAGCTGGCTGAGTATTATTATCTCCAAAGTTTTTAGAAATTAAGGTCATTTCAGGCAAATTAAATATATAAAGTGTGACTGAATTCATTTGAATAAGTTATAAGTAGTATTAATATAGCCAATTAATAAAAATTGCTATTATTCATTTCAGGTTCGTTCCTGCTAATTCTAATGTTGGATCCTATATCAGTCATACTTACTTGCTAACCTTGAAAAGATGGATGCTAAAACATAGCATTGGGAGAAACTCTATCGCCTAAGTTAATTGGACCCTCAGATTAATTAATCTCCGTTTTATCGATTAAATTTTTTTATGAAAAAATTAAGTCATTCCTATTTTGATCATCTTCTTAGTGTATACTTAGCACATAGTTTTTATTGTAATTTTAAGTATAACTGTCAAAAAGAAAAACACTATTTAGAGTATTAATAATCATATCATATTTGAATACATTATTTTTATAAAAAGTCATTTTGATGAGAGATTTCTTATTCATGAATTGTTTCAAGTCGTTCATCATTAAATTAATCTACACTTGTGGCTTAAATTTAAGCTTATCTATCTCTTTATGATTATCTTTAACTTTACTGATTAACATCGCTGCTGCTATTAATTAGTAGAAATAATTTAACAATAAACACAGTTAAATGCACACTTTTAATCCTTAAATTATTCTTAAATTTTTCCACAATTATAATATTGAAAAATTTGCTTCCTCCCCCAATCTTAGGTGTGTCCTAATCTACGATAGTCATAAGATTCCCCTTACCCAAAGGCACTACTTAATTACTAGTTAATACTTAGGATTATCGCATACTGTGGTCTCCACCATTGGTTTTATTATAAATTGAAGACTTTGATTCTTCGTCCACTAATTCATCTATTATTTTGTATTGCTCCTAATTCTGCATTTAAATACTGTTCTTGTAGGTGTTGTGCAAACTAGTAGGTGATTCTTAAAATTAATTAAAAAATAATAAATAAATAGATTATTAATTATTATAATTTGATATAAATGATCTCTAGTCTGACCTAGATTAATCAACTTTATAAAATATGACCATATATGAAATGTTTCATTTAGAGATACAATAATTAAGAATATTTTATTTTTTTTAACTTTGAACTGATTTTTCTCTTCTACATGAGCATTTATAGATACAGGCAAGCTACTCATCTAAAAATCCATGCGAACTTGTTGCATCTGTGGACTGCTGTCTATGCTAAGAACGTCTTGCGTTTTTTTAGTTGCGTAATCTCCATTAAACAAGGACACAGATTGCTGCTAAAACTCATATAAAAAATAGGATAAAAGTTAGACTAGACGATCATAGTAAATTAATTGAACTTATATAAGACTTTGATTTGATATTACTTGATAGAATAATTTCCTATCCTCTTAGATAAATTTCATACTACTTACTTTATATAAATTATTGTTGTTTCTACTAATGCTAAATCAATTAAAAATATTTATAAAGAATTATCATTATCTGTAGCACTTTTATTATAAACAAATTTATGTTTATTGCATTTATAGTTACTATTGATAATTCTGCAATGCCTATGTATTTGTAGAATCCGATGGAAATTATTCTATATTATCTGATTAACTCTTATTCATTGATGTTTCAATATCTTTTTGCTTTTACGCTTTCATGGTCTCCATTCGCATTAAATTAATCATTAATTATAGATTATCTTTTTGTTATGAAGATCGAGAGCAAATATAATGGTATTTAACTTTAAATTAATATAGATTCACATCCTAACTGGAAATTAATTTTAAGTAGATGGACTTCCTCCTGCTTTGCGATTCTTTATTCGATTTATAATTTCAGAATTTTTCTGAAGTTTGGCAATTAACTCTAAAAAAATGTCATTTTAAGCATATATATTTATATTAAATTTAATTAATTTTTTATCATAACAAAACAAATATAACTCCCTAGGGACAACTGTTCCATCAAATTTGCACATGAACTCCCACTTGACTTTATTTGCATTCTTTAAGCATTACTTGCACACTATAGTAAAAAAGTGATTAATTTCAGAAATAAAAGGATTAAATAGTTTTCCAAGAGAAGCAAATTTAATAAAATATAAATTCAGCTGATTCTGGTTGTGCTTTAAACATATCAAACATTTTTATAGAAATCAATTTAAAATAAAAAATCAATAAATTAAAAGATTGATTTTATTTTTGATCAATTCAAATGCTTTAATAAGTGAAGTGTGTAAGAAAGTATTATATTTTCACTCTCTAATGAGACTTTTTAAAATTCTTAAATATAATATGTTGTACAAAGTATAAATTTTATGTTGTTTATTTTGTAGTTTTTCTTATAATTTACCTGTATGATTGCAGCTCAGCACATATGGAGTATTATTTTTGAGATCATATGGCTCACCACAGTTGCTGCATTGCATATTGGCAGCTCCTGAGCTCTGTTTACTAAGGGAGAGAGTTGGAATTATTGGTTTATTATTGTTGCTGGTTTGTGAAGGCGTTCTTTGGTTGGCCCC
This sequence comes from Oxytricha trifallax, assembly GCA_000711775.1. Lineage (NCBI taxonomy): Eukaryota > Ciliophora > Spirotrichea > Sporadotrichida > Oxytrichidae > Oxytricha > Oxytricha trifallax. The sequence continues at coordinate 29,900 of ARYC01001536.1, read as the reverse complement.
AATATTAGTAATAATAATAAAAGAATAATTTTTCATTAAATATATAATTAACGAATATTAAGTTTCTAATTATTATAATACTTTTTAAAGGGTTTATTTAATATTTATCAATAAATGAAAATCAAAATACTCTTTTAATAGATTATAAAACTAAAAGAAAGTTTTTTTTACATAAAAAAATCAAAATCCAAATGTATTTAATAATAATTTATACGGAATAGTAAAAGGTTTTTTAATTTATTATTATATTCATTATTAAAAATTTCTATATACGAAAATATAAATAATATAGATATTGGCATAAAATAGACATATTTTTAAATAATTCGATGAAAATTAAATTTAATTAGATTACATTTTTAAATGCCAATTTCATTGCATCATTTAAATTAAAATTTTAGTTTAATTTTATACATTAATATTTATTAATTAATCAAAGTCATTTATTTAATCTAGCGACAGTTATTAAGTAATTTCTTGAAAAAAAAGCCAATATAATAAATATAATCAGACTTTACTGCAATAAATCTGATGAATAATTTTACAAATTAGTCAAACTATTTTTAATATTTCTTTGATCAAAATATTTAATTTTTCTCTTAATATTAACTTCTTAGTCTTATTTGTTTTATTACCCAGCTGCTATTGACGATTCCATTATTAAGCAAGTATAATTAAAATGGGGAGACTGTTAAAATTAAATCAAAAAAGAGATCAATTAAAATTATGATCATCTCAATACACAAGAGTTAAGATCCAACAGTCACTATTTTGAATTAAGTTTGAGTAGATCCTTATTTAATTTTAATGTATTAATCAACTAACTAAAAATGGAATTTTTTTTTTTTTTCATCTTTTTTGATTTTTTCTATTTTTTGTTCATCGATCAAGTAGATGCTGTAGCTGATCTTCAAGTTTTTTCATAATTTTCATAGATATCTTCAGGGTATCTTCAGGATATCTTCCTCAAAAAATTTAAAGTGTGGAGAGTGTGGAGAGTATGGAGAGTGTGGAGCCCAATATTGACATTAATAGTAGTAATAGCACTAATAATCTCAAAATCAAGCATTATTATGAGTCTGGGATTTTTTCAAATATATCTTGTTTTTCTAAAATTCATAGATGTGATGTCTAATGTTGAAGATGATGATGAAGATGATATTGATGAAAACTAAGAAAAAATCAGTGATGTAAAATTTTGAAATTCTCTAGAATTTCTCCCAGACTCATAATAATGCTTGATTTTGAGATTATTAGTGCTATTACTACTATTAATGTCAATATTGGGCTCCACACTCTCCATACCTCACTTTCAATTTTATTTTTGAGGAAGATATCCTGAAGATACCCTGAAGATATCTATGAAAATTATGAAAAAACTTGAAGATCAGCTACAGCATCTACTTGATCGATGAACAAAAAATAGAAAAAGTTAAAAAAGATGAAAAAACAAAGAAATTCCATTTTTAGTTAGTTGATTAGTACATTAAAATTAAATAAGGATCTACTCAAACTTAATTCAAAATAGTGACTGTTGGATCTTAACTCTTGTGTATTGAGATGATCATAATTTTAATTGATCTCTTTTTTGATTTAATTTTAACAGTCTCCCCATTTTAATTATACTTGCTTAATATCAATAATTATTCTAATAAAATCGATTTCTTATTATTTATATATGCTGTAATTAAATTTCTCTAATAAAAACAATTTTCAATGATTAATTGTTAAATAAGGCTTTTTTATGGTTTCTCCAAATTTGTTTCTGATTTTAGTGACTTTATGAATATAATCCCAAAAACCTCTAAATATTAGAAATTTAATAACATAAATTTGTCTTAAACTCATATAATAAATTATAAGTTATTTGCTTAATTAGCTGTAATTGTTGCTTAGTACTAATAGTATATATAATTCTGGGAAGATTTCAATAATTTTTTTTATTGTTAGTTTTATACTTACTTAGAAATCAAATATAAATACAAAATGGATAATATAAGTTGATTTACAATAATAAATTACTATAAAAATTATAATGGTTTAAGGATATATGATTAATTTTAGAATTTTATTACTTTAATATTGAAATTATATTCTGATCATTTTTGGGAAATTAAATTTTCTTAAATCTGTAAATAAATAAAATAATTCTTAAATTTAAAGTGAATTATATTCTATCTATTTGTTTTTTAATTTCCAGTTAATCTTGTTAAAAAATTGCTTATTAGTTTTATGAATTCCCATTATTGCTATGAGTTGCTGATATGCATAAATCAATCAGTAGTAACCAAGGCACTAAGCTTCTCAACCCACTAATCTGTGATTTCAGTGGATTTAGTAGAGAACAAGAGTCTCTTGTTAGTGAAATACCATTCCTCCTCTCTATTTGACCATGAACCTTGGGTGTTCACAGATTGCATAATCTTGTCTTGCAAGTTAGAGTATCTCTAACCCTCTTCTAAGTTTTGGAAGCGTTGCTTCATTTCTGGAGCTGTGAAAGCATGTGAGTTAGGGCCAGCTTCTCTCACTTTACCTGGAGATTAGTGCTTAATTGATCTTGATGGTGATGAACTTCTTAAATCTCTCATCATACTTGCTTGGTTAGATGATTGGAAGTTTCTTGCTCCTGGTGAATTACCTTGAATTTGAGATCCGTGATTTTTGGATTCGTTGGCACCATGTGAATGACCATCATGATTGCAGGTAACTCTGGATTCATATTCAGGTCTTAAGTACATATCAATAAAATCATCCTTCAAAAAGATCTCGAACTGGTTAGGATTGAATGAAGCGGCCTTTTCCATTTCTCTTTTGTTAAAGAACAAGTCGAAGTTTACTCTTTCGACTTTCTTCATTGCTAAAATTGGGATAGCAGTCAAAGGCTTATTGCAGCAAGTAATAGCGTTGCATCTACCCTTGAATACTCTAAGAGCTTTTTCAGTAACCTAAATCCATCTATTCAAATAGCTTGGGTTTAAGCCTGCCTTGTACTTAACTAGCTCACCTTAGAAAAGTACCTCGTCATTTGGATCGTTAAGATCAATTGAATCATATTGAGTTGGTAATTTAATCTCTTCCTTAAATCTTGGTCTACCATTTGAACCAAAGTCACCATCAAGTTAGATATCATAATCTTCTCTGATTAACTTGGTGTTACAGAGTCCTTTGACTTAATTTGAGGGTCTGAAGTTTCCGCTAGAATCAAACCCACCCTCCAAATTGGAGCTCTTTGAGGTAGATAAACTACTCATTTGGCATATTTCCTTCAAGAATTCTTGATCGATTTCTAAATTCAATTCAACGATTAATATCAAAGTATATATAGATTATTTAGATTTTGTTTCACGTACCTGCATCGGCAGCATCATCTCCACTACCATTCTTTGCTTAAGATCTTCTTCCATCTTGTTTAAGATATCTGGAGAGATCGCATTCACTTATGAATAAATCGCGATCACCAACACTTCTATCCTATAAAGTGATTTCATAGTTGTTCTTTTCTGGTTTGATGCATGGTTTATGATGCTCTAAAAGGAGGAATGTTTTAGGCTTGGTTAATCTTACTTTTGAGATATTCATCTATCTCGTTTCCGTCGCTCTTGCAGCCGCAGTTTCCCATTAAGATATATAAGACTTTTAGTTTGATAAATAATTTATTTCAGAGTTATTATCAAACACAGCTATAAACTGGAAAATCTGTCTACAAATCTTCATCTTAATCGTAAAAAATTGATATAGTAATTGTCTTGTGTAAATAAACATAGTATTTAATTAAGTTGAGAAATTTCTTCAATTCTTTCCCTTTGATCTCTTCTTTTCCTTTCTTTTGATTGTGTTTTGGACAACTTTGTCTGCATTAACTAAATGAGCATCAGCTTTTGTTCTGTGTTAAACTTCTTCTGACTTTTGCATCCATCCGAGAATCTTGAGACTTCTCTCTTTTTCAACTCTGGGATTTCTTTCCATCTCAGCCATTTAAGAGTTGCTCTTCTTCTTTAAGATCTTTTGTGAATTTGGAGCATCTGGTTCTTTCTTGCTAATTTTTCTGTCAAACTTGCCCATTGAAGCAGTATTTTAAATGATTTTTGGCTTTTAAAATGGTTTAAATATAATTTTTATGTTTCTACAAATGGAAATTTTTAATACAGTACTTAGTTGAGCAAGTTAGAAACTCTTCTCGAGTGATTTGCGCTCTCTCTTTTTAACAGCCTGTCTATCTAGATCATGATCAACCTTTGCATTTCCATTTTCTTTTTGAGGCAAGACTTGAGTGCTCTATCCCTCATTCTTTGCTCCTTTCATCTATTTAGCTGCGTAAACCTCATTTTTCATGCGCTTAAGATTTTCCTTCTCAAGATTCATTCTCTTTTCTTGCTTGAGCTTTGTGAATGGATTTGTGCCTTCATTGCTTGGCTTGTCAAGCATAAGCCAGTTATGTGACTCTTCAATCTTCTTCTTACTGTTATGTCCCCATCTAGGTACCCAGTCATTTGTGATTTCGTCAAAAACTAATCTGGATCTCTTGTTACGGACCGTCATACCTCTCTCAAGTCTGAATTTCTCCCATTTAGTCATGGGCTTTTCTTTAGGAATTGGCTTCTCTCTTGGAGTCACTATTCTTGGAGGTGGCAAGAGTACGCTAAACATGGATCTGGTATGTTCAAGAATTTCACCATCTTCTCCTAAAGCATTAACCTGCTCTCTCTTCAAATCGAATATAATTAACTTTACCTATAAAGCTACATAGATTTAAGTTATAATTCCTTGTAGAGGATGCATAAGTTTTTCTTAGTGTCATCTAATATCTGTTTTTCTTTCTTGTCAGTATAACTAGAACAGTCTTCGAACATAAGAGCTCCAATATCACAGTATTTGTTGACTCCTACAGCCTTTCCTTGCTCAAGATTTGGGTAAAGGGATGCCATGGGCGTTGCCCCATTAAGTGCATTTACTACTTCAGTCATTTTAATCTCTATATTTATTACAATATTTGCTAATTAATATAATTTAATATGGCTACTAATTACTATGGCAATAATTTGCTTTTATTAAATGAAATTAGAAAAATAGAATGCATGTTAAGATTCTTAAGAAATATTAATTTAGTTACTTTAATACTTGCCTAAATATTTATCAAAGTGTGGTTTATAAGTTGTGATTTTTGAGAAAGAGTTCAAATCTCAATCTAGCACAAATAGTTGCTTTTAGCTTTACAGGCTGAAAGGTTTTTGTTAATTATTATTAATTGTTTATATAACTAAGGAGGAGCAAAGTTTCTTAATGGTCAAAGTTAATTGACTTGAAATCAATTAGCAAAGACTCTAGAAATAATAGCTTTTGTGCTCTTCTCTTTCTTTTCAGAAACTTAAATATATTCTAGAAATTCCAAAAGGGGAGTTGGGAACCACTAAACAGGTTTAAGCCCACCAGTGAAACTTCCACAATGACCGCCTTTTTAAGTGAAACCTGCAATGACATATTCATTTTTAGTGAACTCTTTCATAGGGTAGAGGTTGGGATCAAGGCATGGATCATCGTGACACTAAAGGAAGAAAGTAGGGATCTTAATTTTGTTTATGTGACCTTTAACTTAAGAGTCTTCATAATACTCATCAAGAGTTTTATAGTTGAAAGATGGAATCATCACGTTGAAGTCTATATCCATTAAACTATATTTGTTGGCCATTACTCTGGAGGTATATAGATCTAGTTCCTCAGGAGTCATTACTTTCTTGAAATCTTCAAATTTATTCTTTAGAATCAAATGGAAGTTAAAGCCCATCATAAAGTCATAAAATTTGAAGAAGTTCTTTCTGAAGAAAGGGGCGTTATCTTTAATGTTGAAAGGCATTACATAAATTGTGGCACCTGACAAGGGAGTATTTTTACCAACAATTGTCAAATATTTTGCTAGTAAACTTCCACCCAGGCTGACTGAGTAGCCGTATGACAAATTTAATTTAAAATTGTTTATTAAATGTATAGTGGCATTATACATGTTCCTTACTTTCTTACCCATATCATCGCATGAATACTTATCATAAATGTACTCAAGAGGTTCTTATATGTCTTCCCAGGTATTTAGCCAATATAGCTTAGATGACGTCATGGGTACTCCAGCAGCTCCTCTGAAATTTACGACTACACATTTATACCCTTATCCACTTCCGGTAGGATTCTTATAAGAACTAATGGCTTCTTTCATCATTGATCTCATGTAGAGGTTGTCATTTCCGCCTGCTAAGCCAGAAAACATACAAAGTATAGGTCTTGTGTGACCTGATTTAGGGACACCTCCTTCGTGATCGACAACCCAATCTAGTGCAATAGTACCGCCATCACTCAATGTAAATAGCTCTCTTTCAAATTTAACATTTAAAACCTAAAATATTTTATTGTAAATTGACTTACTATGTGATTTTACTATAAATTGCTATAATTAATACATTTGAAATAAGCTTGACAAATATTTCAGTCCACATGTAGACAAAAGATTGCATATTTCCGGAGAGAGCCAAGAAGTAGGGAGTATAGGTCAAGTTTCTGATGTTGCTCTTTTGCAAGAAATCTCTCATCAAAGTGGATTTATGATGAAAATGGAATTCTATTTTCTCTTTCTGATAAAGTGTGATTATTCTGAAAGTTATTAATGTTGCAATAATAAACATCGTATATGAGTATATTTAAAAAAGTAGATTTATCTATAACATATGACATAATTTTATAATTGGAACTAAGTTTTATATGAATTTATAAGTAATATATTGGAAATGAGTTGTCATTGAAGGTTGTCTCATCAAAAAGTTCCTTAAAGGAACCCATCATGTTTTATAGGTGTGTACTTATCATAATTTTGCTATGTGTAAATTATTTTCTTAAAAGTTTGATTTAACTCTAAAGTTTTCTTTGTGTTTCTGATTTAAAAGTAAATATGAAGTGACGTAGAAATAATAATCCTATTTTTCTTTAGAAAAACTAATTTATATATTTCTATTAAATATTATAATAATATTAAACTAAAAATGCTTAAATAGTGATATTAATAGTTCGATTCTTTGACTAAATATATAAAGTAATGATATAATTAGACAATTAAGTAAATTATTCATGATTTAATTTCAGTTAGCTGTGTAATATATATTTAAAGATAGGTATTATTGTAATAAATTGATCAATTAAAAATTAGAGATTCAATATTAAATCATCGATATTGGAATTATGAAAATCAAAGTTATGCTTAATATAAACAAATATAGTGTGAATTATATTATAATTGATAATTTTTGAATTTATAGATAAAATGGACAAACCTATTCAAGAAGAAGTAATTTTAAATCAAACTTATTTTTATATGTTTTAATAGAGCATAGATGAAAAGCAGCAATATTATTGAAATACAAAAACTAAAATTTTCATAAAAAATAGCATATTTAATTTACAAATTTGTAAAAATAATCTAATTCCTTTAATATGAGTTAAATTTGCAAGAAATATTATAGAATTTCACGATCTAGCTCAATGCATACAACAAGACCTAGGATCTCTTATAAGAAGATAGTAGCATACCTTAATAAAACTAATCAGACTAAGGAATTAAAGTTTAAGTTGCTAATGAAGAGTAAAAATTGTAGCAAGAGCAATTGAAATAGTAGGACATGCAGAGAATCAAATAGATCAGAGAAATCTTAGATAAAATTGAAAGTTAATAGAGAGTTGATAGAAATGAGGGTGGTTCTGATTTAAAATAGTAGGAGATTATTCTATACATAATTAATTCAATTATATAAAGGTCACTTCATATTTAATATGCTATAAGTATCATTATTTAAGATAAATTAAGTAATAGCGAGGAAGCTAAGAAAGAGCAACAAATTATATAGCAAATCGAATAATAAGAAAAGCTATAGAAATTAGAAATTAAGCTAGAAACAGAAGTATAGAATCTGGATAGAAATTTTGGACATAGAGGAGACTAAATTTCTAATTAGAGAGACGAAATTTCAAAAGTATTGCAAAGCGAAGCAGATAACATCATTCTTAATTATCTGTTCAAGAGATAAAATTTAGTGCTCGCTAAGTTTTATTAAATTATTAGTTCTAAGTTCATTCATATTTTAAAAATAGATAATAATTCTTTTTTTACATTTCTATATAAAAAACTACAATGATTTTCTTGCAACTAATTATGAAAAATAAGTTCGAAGATTACATGCATAAAAGCGGCTCAGCTTACCAAGATTAGTAATAAAACTATGAAAATTTGAGCCTTCATGTCAAGGGATTGATTGACACTCAGCAACAAATTATTCAAAGAAAAACGAAAGAACTTCGCATAAATCCTCATTAATTTGATCCAAATGTCAGTGTACAAATGGAGGAGGGATTTGATATTGGGAAATAGTACACTAAAAGTGAATTGCTAGAAGTTTATCAAATGTTCGAAGAGTAATATTGTAGATTATAAACAAAACGAGATATATATATTTTCCAAAATTTGAATAATTTTTCACATTTTTGGAATAATTGCTCCTTAGAATGAAAGAACCAATAATTAAAGAAATTTGTTCTGTAAAAGATAAACATCAAGAAAGTACAATCATAAGTTTAGGAGAAGTGACATTGCCAAATATTCAAGGATAAATCCAATAGTATATAGTAATGAGAGGAGGTGATGATAGAGTGTTAATAGTTGAACCTAATACATTTAAGATTTATAAGACTTTGGAATTACATAGTTACAGCAAGAGAAGTAATATTCGTTGGATTGTCTAGATTGATAATCATTTTAGAATTAAATTCATTACTTTGATTTCCACTAATTTGGAAACTTAAACAATTAAAGAAATCACATTCTAGTTTAATGTCACTCAAAATTCGGAGACATCTTAGTCTATGAAGATTTCAGATACGTAAAAATTACCTCGCTTTTAAGTCAAACTAAATATCACGAATCTGCTCTGAAACCACTCTACTTCAAGGTTCGTGGAAGGCATTTCTTGATTTTTGCTTCTTTAAGAGGTGAGCTATACTTTGTCAACTACGATAAAAGAGAAATGCAATTAGAGGTTTTAAATAGTATCAGACCTTTAGAGTTGATACAAGGAAGTTAAAATTAGTCATCCCTGCCCTTTTTTGATTCTTAAAGCCAGGATCCATAGTCAGCTGTGCTTTGTTTGAAGGAGCTTCAATAAAATCAATCTGTAGTGGTTGGGTACATGAATAAAGGTCTGTAAATTATCGATATGGATTTCGAAAGATTTAGACTGAGTCTCAGAAGCTCCATACTTAATAATTTTAGTGTCAAAGATGTTGTAGAAATTGATATTAATAGACTGCTAGTCTTGACATACTCTCCTCCTACATATTCTATGAATTAAATTTTGGTTTATTTTAATAGACTCATAAAATAGTTTACTTCAAAGTGGACCTAGAACTTAAGAGTGTTAAGCCTCTTGGTGATGGTTCAGGCAAATGTGGTCTTTCTTTGACAAAACTTCCGCTTTACAATGTTTAGAAGTATCCCTTTGTTTTATGTAAGGAAAATGATGCACTCTACATCTTTTTTAATTAAGTATTTTGTAAATTCAGAATTAAATCAACTTTATTTAATTAAAGAAATGGAAATCTTCAATCCAGCAGACAACCACTTTAACAAAATCATAGACTTCAAAGCTTAATATTAAGCTGACAACATAAACCTAGAGGACAATGTAATTTTCGATAGAACAAAGCCAAATGTGTTTTACACTGACAAAAACAGTTTCTACCTAACTAAGTACGAGATAAATCCCTTAGTCACAGAAGCTCTTAGATGCTACAACTTTAGTTGAAAAATATAATTAAATTGATAAAACTACAAATTTTAAGGAACTAAGTTTGGTACTAGTTTTAATTATTTATCTTAAAAAGTTAATGCTTAAAAAATATTCTTACTATAATATATTATGCTTGAGTAATTATTAATTATTAATATATAAGCTAAACAATTTAAAAATGAACTCTAACATTTAAGAAGAATCCAAACATAACACAGACTTCTGCAATCTGCACAACCATCCTAATATTTATATAAATTCAAATAACAGACAGCAACTTTACTGCTAAATATGCATTCAAGAGTAATCTGATTAAGGCATCATTGATTATATTCCAATCGAAGACGAGCTATTCAAGTAATTTTAACTATGGCACTCACTCAAATAAAACATTCTTGGTTTGAATAAGTAACATTAAAAACTTATGACTCAAATTAAGTTGCTTGAAAATAAAGGTTCTAAAGTCTAGGACTAAAAAGAAAATTAGAATTTATAAGAGGAAGAAAAATCAAGTTTCGATGATGATAACTAGAGTAAAACCGAGGTAAAAATTAAATAGCAACCAGATCAATAAAATCAAGAATTTTTGGGGAAAATGCAGCTACTTTTAGGCTAGAATGATTAAGCATTGCCTGATTTAAGTAGAAAATTACTTACTTAAGCAATTAAGTAGCTTAGTTAAGATGACTAATCAATCCAGCTACTTTAAGCTCAAATTAACAATATATTCACATAGATAGAATAATTCTACCAAAACAGAGAAATCACACAAATAATTTAAATCTCAAGGTAATACTTTAGGCTAGTTCAAGCACACAAAATTTTGGAATAGAATTAACAACAAATTTTAACATTTGTTAATGGCATTACTATAAATCAGTCTCACGAATACAATAATGCTAAAGAGCTAAGAAAGTTAGAAGGTTTAGCTAAGTTAAGTATTGAACAGAGCAGTTTATGGCAAGCGGAATAAGAACTAATTAAACTATACTGTAATGGAGATAATGAACAAAGCAAACTATTGATTCAGATATTTCAACAGTATTATTAATTTTTAAACAAAATTTGAAATCATTATTTACAAATTATAAAACTAGCTTGTTGAAATGCTCGAAAAAGAAGCCAAAGAGTTTCACAGAAAGCTCAAGACTCAAGAAGATAGTCTAAATTATGTAAAATTCCAATTGAGTAGATCAGAAAATAATCAAACTAACCAGTTATACGTAGTAGACACTCATATTACCCAAAAGTTTGCAAAATATGTAAGTGACAAAGTTGCAAAAGTGAATGAAAGCGAGCTTGCTTCATAGAAACATAGAAGATCGAAGTAAAGATAGGAGTTGATTAACTAGCTTATTGGAGGTACTTCTGTAAATAGTTCGTAAATTAATCTTGGATATTAAAACGTTAATGCTAGCCAAGAAGTTGAAGGGTAATTGGGTAGAGGGGATCATAGCTTGGCAGCCATAGTCAATTAGTTAGAAAATTGATTAGATTTTAAAAGTTAGACCTTAAAATTATAGTCTTATCTTGAAATTAGTGATAGCTATACTTAAATAATTTGAGATTAAATAAAGCGAAACAAAAGTAACTCTGAGTTTTGATATTAGTTAGATTTTTTGCATTAGATGATTATTATTCAGACTTCAAAATCTGATATTTTTCATACACCTGCAAATTTCTTGCCATCCTAGAAGTTATCAAGATCATACTTGTCAGAATACTTCTTGAGATGCTCTTTAAGTTGAGTCCTTTATTCTTCAATATGTGGCATGACTCCTTCAAATACATCGTCGAACATATCATCAATGGGTGGTTTCTTCTAATCGTTAGCAGTCTTTAGGGCTTCTCTTACTTAGTTCAAAGCTTCAAGTCTATAAGACTTTGAATCTTCTGGCTTTACTAAGCCTCTCTTCAATAAATAGTTCTCAAGTCTTGAAATGGGACTCTTAAATTTGGCTAAAAGTTCTTGCCATTTCTTCATTTCTTTTTCATCTCTGTATCTTTGTGAGAAATCACTAGTTGAATGATCACCTATTCTGTAAGAGATAGCTTCAATTAATACTGGTCTTTTTTCTTTGATTATGATTTCTCTGCCTTGTTTGCAAGCGTTGTAGATAGCAAAAATATCATTACCATCCACTCTGATTGTTGGCATACCATAAGCAACACCTCTTACTGCGATACCGTCTCCAGCATATTAATCATCAATAGGAGTTGAAATAGCATACATATTGTTTCTGCAGAAGAACATAGTTTAAGCTCTAAGAGTAGCAGCAAAGTTCAAAGCTGAATGGAAATCACCTTCAGAAGCAGCTCCTTCACCGAAGTAAGTCACAGCTATTCTATCTTAATGAGAAATTCTGAATTGATAACCTGCTCCAGCAGCTTAAGGAACTTAAGTACATAGTGGTGATGAGACTGTAACGATGTTGTGCTTTTCTGAACCATAATGAACAGGCATCTGTCTTCCTTTACCGAAGTCAAACTTATTTCCAGTCAATTGATGAGCCATTTGCATAATTGAAAAGCCTCTCCAAAGAAAAGCTCCAGCTTCACGATACTGTGGGAATATTAAATCGTGATCTTTGACTCCTGCAGCAGATCCCACACCAGCAGCTTCCTCTCCTAATTATGTCATATAAAAACTGATTCTACTCTGTCTTTAAGCTTGATTGAAGACAACATCAGCTTCGTTCATCATAACCATAGTCTTGAACATCTTCTTTAGAGTATCATCATCAATAGAGCCTTCGTATTATTTATTGATGATATTTCCCTCCTCATCGAGTACTCTGAAGCACTTTATTTTATCGAATGAGCTGCGGAATTCTAGATCATCTGTGAATTTATGATCGAACAAGTCATAGTTGATAATATTCATGGCTCCAAATTGTTTTTAAGCTAATTGATTGAGAGCTGTCTTTGATTGGACGAGGCGTTTAAGCTGGAAGATATGCTTGCTACTATACATCATTTTTCTTTTATTATTTCAGTAATATTATATTATGCTCACAATTAATTGAAAGTAAGGGGTCATGAATCAACCTATAATTAAGACAGTTTATCATATCATATTTAAACACCCTTATAAAAGCTAATAATATTGCTATAACTTTATTTTCGCTTTAAATAAGCCTGGACAACCCTAATATTAAGTTTAAATACTTAAAAACATTTTTTAAAAATTTTTTGAGTATAGATAATATAAACTGAATCTTGAGAATTCCAAATATTAATGAAGATAACTAAAATCGAATGGGGTGAATAGAACTCAAGCAAAAGATAGTGAAAAAGACTGAAATATGGGAAAGTTGTTTTGATTGATATGGTTAAGGGATAATTAAGTAAGTGAGTCTGCCGTCATGTGGGGTGATGCTCGGACTCACTACCAATTATGCGGGGGTATTGCTACCTGCTCAACTTCTTCAGAAGAGAACGAATTGCTTTCTAACGTTACCTTCGATTCTTAAATATAAAAATAAGAAATGCCATTCATTGTAGACTATGAAATTAGGAATTTCATTTTCAGCAAAAAATACATCATATTTATATATAATTCTCTTGGCTTCAACTCTGAGAACATTGAATCTCACGGTCTTTGAGAGTGGTCTGCACTCACATTAATACAATTTATTTTCATATAATAGAATTTAATGCCATTATTGTTATTTTAATTGAAATTATTTTGGAAAACTGTCCAACGGTAACAACATCACCTTCTCTGACTCTGAAAGCGGGTGAGCAATGTACGGAGAAGTTGTTATGTCTCTTCTCAAATCTGGTGTACTTCTTGACGTAGTGGAGGTAATCTCTTCTGATGATGATGGTTCTCTTCATCTTGGTTGAAAGCACGACGCCCCTATTTACATTATAATTATTAATATATAAACTTAACCAATATATTATATCATTGCAAATTTATTATAAATTGAATAACTCAAATAAATCAAATTAAAACTTTAGAAAACAATCTTTTTATCATATAAGTTACTCAGTATGATTTTATTTATAAGAATAAAAGGGGTTTTGGGGCAATTCTGGTAATTTAAATTTATTTTTAAGGTTTATATAATAGAAAAAGGATAAAAGGAAAGCGTATCGCGAGTATCTCGGAGAACTCTGCTAAGGAAATAATCTTACTTGAAGATTCTGCCTCTGATTGAAACAGTGGAGGTGAATGGGCATTTCTTGTCGACGTAGTGACCTTCAATTTAAACATTAAATATTATTACAAAACTTATGCAAATCTACTATTTTATGATGTCTATATTTTGTAAATGGCTTCAGTTGGGGTCTTGAAACCTACACGGAAAAAGGTAAATAACAAGGTTCGGAGATATCCCACAATAATTAACTTTAAATTTACCATTTAAATTACAATAAAAATTCACTAATAAAGTCTAATTCCCAATTTATTTTATGATATGTTTTGTGTGTGTGTCTTACCAAGACCGATCTTCTTGAAGTATCTGACACCGGCGGTGGTCTTCTTTGCCAAGAGTTTTTTGGAGTTAAGGAACACACCTGTTTGCTTTTGGAAAGCTCTCTCAGTCTAAAGGAAGGGATTAGCTCAACTGCCACATGAGAAAAAGAATCTTACTTGAATATCTGCCATCTTATCTTAGTATTTGGTAGAGTAGTTCTCTCTGCTAATTAAATAATAATTAAAGGTTGCCTTACCAACCTATTTATTATATCATTACTGCAAAAATAGGAGGGGAATTGGGAATTTACGAGATTTAGTTGTCCATTTAATTCAAAGTACGATTGAATTGTCAATTTTAATATCTTCATTAAATTTTTGCAATAATATTCCATTCTTCATATCCACTTACTCCAAACAATGATTTATTTTTAATCATGAGTGGTTTTGTACTTTTCATCTGGCTATATCTTATTGAAATTTATTAATAGCTTGGAAATATATGAATACTAATTTAATTTGAAATTATTAATAACAATATTTGTAATTAAAAATGACTTTCAGAGCAGTGACTGAAGCTGTTGTACACTTCGAGTCCTTCAGGAATATAGATCTTTTTCACTAAGGAGTGTATTTCTTGAGAACTTCTCTATATTATTAAAAAGAAAATAAGGTAAGTCAATTAATAAGAAAGAGAGATTATTGCAATTTAAAGAAGTTGTCAAATTCAATCAATATTGGAATGATTTAATTTCAGGCAATTCTACTTTATGAAATTGTGAATGAATTATAACAATTAACTGGCATTATACTGTTATCTATACAAAAGTAGAATTTATTTTGAGAAGTTTGATAGAGTTAATAATACATTTTTTTATAGTTGTATTATGCTTAACCTTATACGATTTTTAATGCAAAGCTATCTCTCGGGAACTAATTGGGACAGGCTTAAAATGCTCACATGCAAAATAAGAGAAAAAAGAGAAATCTAGATCATCATAATATTATTCCTGCTCATATTGACAAGGGTTTGTTCACTTTTAACACTAGAGGGTTTATGATTAGATATTGCGAAGAAGAGGTAGTTTAACAATTACATTTAAGTATAACTAAAATTATTGTTTAATAATAAGATGTTTATTCTGTGAGATATATTATATTAGGTAGAATTGAACGACATCGGGCATTTTAGAGTAGAAATAGATCTGGACGATAGCTAGCCTTCCCAATTAGAATTCTTCCTTGAAGTAGAACTAATGTTCTCTGATCTCTCCTCTTAAGGAGGTCCAGAGCGGTTTTAATAGTCTTCAAATCTGAAGGAAATTGATGGTAATGCCGATTTCAGGTGTGTCTCAGTGCAGAAATATAAAATTAAGAAGCTTTGTGATGGGATCTTTGACTATGTACCAGTCACCTTTGATGAACAGCATTTCTGTGTGGCTCTTTGTACCATACATTCGAGCCTGTTGGACTTTAGATTCAGATAGAGAGAATTGAAACCTTTCTCAAGAGCTGAATATGTCAAGATGCAAGAGGAAGAGAAAAAAATGCAAGCAGATGGGAATATTGTGTGATCAATATAATCTAAAATAAACAGCATATTTCACAATTATTGAAAATATTTTTATTATTAATCAATACAAATGGTACCAAAACAGCATTAGCAGAGGACAAAGTTAAAATTAATAAAGGAATCAAATAGTAAAATGCCAAAGACCCTAAGAAAGGGGCAAACGAAAATGGTGAATGGAAACCTTAAAACATAGCTGAATATTTATTCTCAAATGAGAAAGGAGAGATTGCTGATGACATCGATTGCCAAGAAATTGATGATATATACAATCATTTACTAACAAGTTAATCTATTTTGATACATCACTTATCACATTTCTTAGTTCCATTTATGAATTAATTTATTAAATGGGTATATGCAGGCACTCATAAACCAATACGAGAAGCTTAAGGGCAAATTCAATAATTTCGCAGCGAAATGCCTCTCAGAGCGTCAGAAAAGGGAATCAGGTCTTCTACTGGTCGCACCTCCTTTGACTTTACCAGGTGAAAATGACTTTGACAATGAAGATCAGCAGGACATGAGGTATCAGCAAGAAGAAATGAAACAGAAAGAGAACATTCAAGGTGGTCAGATGGAGCAAAGAATGGGTGGCAGAATAGGCGCTAAGATGGAGGTCGCTATTAAGAAGGATAACATAGCAAGCAGAGTGATTGGCGTGGGAGCTGCTCATAATTAGACAGTTAGAAATGAAGAGGACTCTATAATGCCTGGTAATGACCATGACGACCTGGATGATGCAGTATACTAATATATTATAAAATTTATGTAAGTTTGATAACTATTTACTTGTATTATAAGCAAGAATAACTTATTATGTGAGTGATAGACGAGGAAAGCATGTTTACTAATAGAAGAGGGTAAATAGGTCAATAAAAACAATTAAAAAATAACAAAATAGAAAGAGAGCCTGAGAGAGAACCTGACTTTTCATAAAACCTCAAGAAAGGAGGCAATAACACTGCTAATCTTAAAAGCAAGCAAGATTTCCAACAGTCTGTATAGTGAATATATTTATTTTATTTACCTCCCTTGGACGAAGCAGATGCAGACATAGATGAGGATGCTAACCAGTACAATATATCAAACGATGGTTCTCTCATAATTTCAGAATCAAACGACTCTATGTTGGAAATGAAGAAAATGACATCCATCCCCATTCTTAAGAATCAGGACTAATTCAAAAGTAAAATTAGCAAGGAGAATAATGCTTAGTAGCAATTTGATTCAAATAAAATGAGCAATAACATGAATAAAAAGGGGTCTATGCTGCCCTCAGTATTCTCTTAAAGAGTGAAAATTTAGGATCCATATCAAATTAGTTTCCAGTTTGTGTAGGATATTAACTTAGTGAGCAGCTAGGTGTTCTAATTGTGGCATAAACTTATTGAAATTATAACAATTAACCCCAAATTCATATGTGAATTCTTAAGGATATAATATGAAGAGAAGATGAGGGAGGTTCAAGGAGAACATATCTACAGAACTATCATTCCTTATTTAGTTTAATAAGATTTTTTAGTAATCCTTTTTTTCTATCATTGAAACTAAAGATTTCGCTTATCCAAGCGAGGAAAATGTTGGAGAGATTCATAGACAACTAGCTTTCAAGAAGCGAAATGGTCCAAATGGTTAGCTTCCAACCTTCAATTACGAAGCCTTCAATCACTTAAAACAGTAAAAAATCGTGGATATGCTAATCCTTAAAAATAAAGAAATAAATAAAATTGATACTTTAAATATTGTTTATATAATTTGATATAAATATGCTAGATTAAAAATTCAATTATATATAATTGTAAAATACATTATTAAAACTTATTAATTTTTGGTATTTGAGTCATTTATTTATTGTAATTATATATTTAATTATGTTTATCTATTGTAAATTATAAAAATGAAGTTTTATTTTAATTTATATTAAGTTTATTCATAAGTATAATTAGGAATTATTTTCAAATAACTAATAAAAGTTACAAATCTTTAAAATTAAATAATTCCTATATATAAAATAAATTATATCACTAAAATTTAAAATAGTGAATAAAAAATATTTCATTTTAGTAGAAAATAAATTTGATATATAAAAATAGTCAAGAAATAAAACAATTACAATAAATATTATTAATTATATTTATATACATAATAAAATATGTGCAAGTAGAAGAAATATAATATTTATCACTTGCGCCCATTTTAAATATAATTACATATTAATAAAGTAAATTTATTATAATAATTCTTGGAGAGTGATTTATTCATAATATCAATGTATTTAAAGATTTTATATATTCATGAATTTGTCACTATTTTAACTGAATATAATTGAATTAGGCAGCACATCTCTGACATCCAATTAATCAATGAAATCTAATATAGAGCAAAAGTCAGGCTAACAGTCTACTAATAAACAGTCCTCAACTCATGCTGATCCATAAATACTGAAGTACATGAATGATTTGCAGCCTATATTATTTGAGGAATGTTATATTAAGAGTATGGATAAGATCAAGTAAGTACAAGCTGAGTTACAGCCTAATTCTTTCAATGAATACAACTACAAAACCATTTATAGAACTTGAAAGATTATAAATAAGATATTATACCCATGTGTTAAATTAGTATAAAATAAACTACAAGGGAGTTCATTTATTCGTGATGGTCCATGGATTTCAAGGTAATTCTTGTGACATGAGACTTCTTAGAAATAATATTGCCTTGCTCTTTCCAGAGGCCATGTTCCTTAGCTCCACAGCCAACGAAGAATACACTGAAGGTGATATTTTAGAGATGGGTGTGAGACTTTCATAAGAAGTAAACTCTTATATTAGTTAGTACTGTCCAGGGTCTTCTCTAGGCAAGATTAGTTTCATAGCTCATTCTTTAGGAGGACTGATTGTTAGAGCATCACTACCATTTTTAGAAGAGCACTCAGATAAAATGTACAACTATTTCACTCTATCTTCGGGACATCTGGGATATATGTTCACTCAAAGTAAAATTGTAGATGCTGGTATGTGGTTCTTGAAGACCTGGAGAAAATCTAAATGCCTTCAATAACTTAGAATGAGTGACACCAAAAACTTGGAGGAATCCACACTCTACAAGTTAAGTGAATTTAAGGGACTTAATTGGTTCAAACACATTGTCTTAGTTTCTTCCTATCAAGATTCATATGCTCCTTTTGACTCAGCAAGAATCTAGATTTGTAACAAAGCAGAAAATGATGCAAGCCGTGGTGATATTTACATTAAAATGGCAAGGAATATACTCTCAAATCTCCCAGTAGATGTTCTATATAGGATAGATGTGGACTTTAGAATTGCTGAAAAGAATTTGGATTCATTTATAGGCAGAACTGCACATATTTAGTTCTTGGAGTGCTAAAATGTAATGAAGATGCTAATATATAGATTTAAGGAATTCTTCTGCTGAATATAAAAGATAAAACACTTAATCATATTATCATATAAAATTTATTGTAAAAATCAACATTTTCTAAAATGCTTATAATTTTGATAAATTATGATCTATGTTAATCGAGTTAAATTTATAAAATTAATCATATCATTAAATCATTTATCTTAAGGTTTCTCTGTAATTAGCCTAATTTTGACTCCATTCTCTACAAATTGTACATTTTAGTTATTCTATGGCTAGTTCCCACCTCCTACTTTCTATGATTTGCTTCTATTGTTATTATTCTACTATCCTTTAATATTTTCAAGGACACTGTTTGAGTTCACCAAAAATGATTACTACAATAAATATTATAATAGCACTAATCATACCTTGTTAACTTTTATAGTCTTAGTCTCTTTCTTTTTCTTTTGCATTTCAATCATCTCGGCTTTGTACTCTCGCATTTTCTACTCTGGTGTTAAATACTTCATATTACTACCCCCTTGGACACTATTGTTGTTCTATCTGGATGAAAACATGGAGATTTAATGATTCAAGTACTCCCCAATAGTTCCAATATTGTGCATATCTACAGTGAAAATTTGGAATTGAATTCATGAATATGTTTTTACCTTAGAGAGTTTGAACACTGTTTTCATTCTGTAAAACATTCTAATTGCTACTTTAATGGAGGTTGGTGTCTATTCCACTAACTGACTAGTTATTATTTGACTAAGATTTGTAGTAATCTTCGATATATTATTGTCGTTTAGTATTCTTCATTTTAAGAGCATCTAGAGGGGAGTCAGTTTTATCTTGAGTTATTCTTTGCAAAAATTACTTTACCATTTTGTTTTTCTATAACCATGAATAATAAGTTTAGGAAAGTAGAACTTGTTAAATTCGTTTGCAATTACCTTGGGATTAAAGTGATGAGAAGTTAAATAACCATTTTGTGAGGTTGACCTGGATTCTTGGGTTATTGAACCTAAATTCAAATTCACTGCATTCAAGAATAAATTGCTCTAAATAGTATAATTAAAGTATTACTTTTCATAGGATTTAGCATTAAGCTAACTTAAAAGTACATTAATAAATCAAAATTATTAATCATTAATTTTGGTCTACTAAAATTTATTCTTAAATATCACTAACTGATTAATTTTTACTGATCTACTCAGATTTTTAATTTTGCTCTAATTTGACTTCCTAGTTGCTGCTGCTGTCTTAATTCTATATCTTAATTTTTTCACTTCTTTCTTATGTTAATTTTTCTTTATTATCTTTCTGTAACATACTTTTATTATTGATTAGTCCAGATTTTAATTAGTTCAATTAAGACATTAGCTTCTATCTCTGATCAATTGCCTTAATTTCATGCTATTTAGAGGTTTAATGGTTAGTTGTAGATTATGATGCAAAGCCACAGAAACTCATATCTTTTGACCAATAGAACTCTCTATAATCCTCAGGCTTCTTTATACTCTCTGGCCAATAAAAATATACCACTATTAGTGTAATTTCAAGTACAATAAGAATTTTAAGTTGAAATATAGTAGACATAATGAAAAATTGCAAGCCAATACTATTTAGATTTGATATTCTCCAAAATTTGATTCTTCTTAAAGTTATAGCTTTGCACTGAATTCTTAAACATATTTTGCTGTTGCTTCTATCCGAATGCAACATCGCTTCTATTTAGATCGTTCAATATACCAAAGTGTTTCGACATATCATATTTCTCAGTGCCTGTGCTTAACAATGAAGATTTATTCTAGAATCTACTCTAACTTTAGTGTTTTCTCTAAAATTAGTTTGCTAGACCTTTGTTGACTTCTAATACTTTCTCATTTTATTGCAAATTTTGTTCAATATTAAGTCCAGGAGAGTTGATAGTTATATTTTTAGATTAAACTTTTGAATCTTAATACTCTTCATCCTGTTCATTAACTATTTAGGAGTTTATTGGATCTGTGGCTGAGAGATTTTGACTGCCACTGTATTAAAGGTGCTAAGATATTTTCTCTTTTGACTGAGTTTTTAATTTTCCAAGCAAATTGTTGCGCTTTGGATTGAAAATATATATATGATAAGACTAAAAAAGTACTATATTAATACAAGGATTTGAAGAATTGAAGTCTTATATGTTTGGCTTATTTGGTTTAATCTTACTGCCAGAACCCATATTTCGTTAAAATTTTGATTCATAATTTGAGAAATTTAGCTCTTAACTATTTTCATGCACTAACTTTTTTCCCTAGACATTTGAAGTAGTTTATGGTCTATTAGTTTCTATATTGATCTTCATCTAATTAAGTTTGCTTGAATTAGTGGAATCAAAACCTTAACTTAAAACAGAGATGGGTGCCTAGAAATTATTATCAATTTATTGCTTTCTTTACCCATTATATAATTATTATTGATTAAGAGATGGCTAGTAAAATGCTCTCTATTCTTACTTTTAGGAAGTTTTATTCTTAAAGATTTCATTTTTGTATGTGTTAACTCCAGTTAAATAGCTCATTTCATAAGAAGCCTATGCTCTCGAGTTTAAAAGATAAAATTATCAAATTATCATAGAATAAGTTTGGTGACTACCTCGTAAGTGGAAATCCATTTGAAAAGTTTGTTGAACTATCATAGATTTGAGAAAGATTCAAGTTTAAGTTTTCACTCTATACTTTATTATAATTCTAAGTAGATTTCTACCTCTTGCTTTACATTCCTTATTTCTCTCTGCTTAACTTTTAGAAATAATTTAGTGAAGTTTTTATATATGGCTAGACTTTATTGAGGCCTTTCATTTTAGCAAAATGTATTCTTAAATCCATACGACTCTTCTCCTATGTTGCTTGCTGACTTGCAATGCTTGATCTCTCTTCCATTATAACTTGATAAGAAAGCGGTGTCTAACTGCTAAGTAAGGATTTAAGTCCAGTGCCAGTGCGACCCTGGGTACGTGGTCGAGTATTTTGTTAGGTAAGAGCGAGTTGAAGTTGATCTTCAGTCATACCTGTAACATCCTCTTCATATTACACCAAATCGATATCTCTGTTTTGAGAAGGGTTAAGCAGCGATTTGTTTCTCATTTTTGTACTATCTCCACCACCCACTATGACGCTGTTATTTAACTGGTGCTATTATCTCAATCCTAATATACCGTAGCTGTTATTGAGTTAAATTTTATATAATTAAAATTTGAAATGAACGAACGATTCATTAGAGATAATTTTAATTGCTTATTGCAGAAATCATAATGAATTTAAGAACAATAAAATTTATTAAAATTAAGGAAGATTGATTGAAATTCTAAATTAAAGTAGTCTTATCCATAGAAAAAATCATCCAATTAACCCTAATACTTTTTTAAATAATTTAAAGTAAAAGAATATATAAAAGTTATCTATTTATTGATACAATGATATTACTTAATTTAATAGCAGCAAGATAAGCTAATAATAATACTTATAATTGATTTATAGCTAATAATTTAAAATCCTATTATAATATTAATCATTCCAATTTAACTGCTTCTACTTTCTTCATATTCACTCTTAATATGACTTTACGTTGTAGCTCCTTTGTGATTTACACTTAACATAGATACCTACATTCTCTTTTTCTCAAAGTTTTCTTTAATTCTTTCTATTCTCCTAACAGCCTAACCCTAGCGTTTCAACAATCTCTTATAAGCATCCGTTTGCCTATATTTCTGAATCAAAAAGTCCTTGTTTTATTATTGCTAAACATTCTAGCTGATTTTTGGAAGGTTTTAAATATTCTCATCTAAAATTATGTTCTCAAGTTCTTCTAAAAATTGAGGGTCTTTGCCTTTCAAAAATTGTTTCACTTCTTCGTAATACATTTTATTTAGTTCGATTGCTTTTGAGTTTTTATATTTAATGTGAACTGTTGTTGTATACCCCATAGACAGATAAATTAAGAAGCAAGAATTGGAGTTAAGTAAAATTAGATGAAGAATTAATTATTATGAGCATACAATTATAATGTTTGGGGTAATTATAAAAATTATTGGCTCGATTATTGCCCTTATAAAATAATCTAATTAAGATGTGTAAATTTGATTTTAGACTAGAGAGATTTAATTTCAGCCAATAATATTAAATTAAAAAAAATAATTGTTCTTAACTCCAACCCTCGCTTTTTAATTGATCTATGAAGTTTTAGTTGTAAGCCCTTTTTAATTTAGTAATTATAAATATAAAATAATTAATTTAGAAGATTAAAATCTTTTGTAACTTCTGATTTCATAATGATTAATTAAAATAAAACTTTTATTAAATCTTATTACTAATCTATCCAGTCTGTATTAATCTTTTAAATAATAAATAAATAAAAAAGCAACATGAAGCAAAAGATGACAACTTACAATAAAAATATCACTACCAATCATTAAAATACTTAAAACCACCAATAAATCTTGAATAAATTAGACAGTAAAAATAACGATATGGAGAGTAATAATTCATAGAATTATTTTTAAACTTATGATGGAAGGGAATATCAATAAAATGGTTATGGGGTTAGATAAAAACAATCATTGCAAATTCCACTTAAAAATTATAGTAATTCATTTAAGATTTCACTAAATGGCATTGGATAATAACAATAACAAAAACATTAAAGTATGGTTTAATAAAACTTTTAGCAAGACTACTCAGATCTATTTTAATTTAGTTAATTTCTAACATCATTTAAATTCGACAATATTATTATAATTATTGTATTTTAAAATCATAAGAATAGTTGAAACATGATGAACAGGAAATCACTCTAAAAATCTCTGGACTTCTCACATTTAAAACCCCATGAAACTAAGTTCTTATACAGTAGAAACTTATAGTAAGAACAACTCAGACAGAAAGAATCATTAAATAAAACAGAAGTATTATCAAAATAAAGAATGACTTAGTAAGAAAGGCTGTAGCTTTTGAAAGAAATAGGCCTTTCTAATATGACTTTAGATTTGATAAAAGATGAGGATGTTAATGATAGGCAATTAGTGATAAAAGTTTAAAATAATGAAGATAGAAGGAAAAGTATATCAAGCGCCACAAATAAGCAGTAGTAGTCTAGAACTTAATCAAGAGGTGGAATTACGAGTGGTAGTACTGCGAATAGAATTAACTTTAGCAGGAATTCTTAAAATCGAAGGTAAAGCTTGATGAAGAAAAATACTTAAGGGTCTTAGGCAACGAACTTGGCTTAGGGTTAAAGAACTGTTTAAAATAACTTCATGAAAGTAGATTAAAATGTTTCTATTTTTGAGAATGAAAATCAAATAGACAGAGGGAATGTTTAATCTCCTTATAAAGATATTAGCTAAAAATCAAGGAATCATTTAGAGAGAGCTCGATATTCGAAATATGAAAGTGCGAGCAAGTAAATTGATTCAATAGAGAAGAGTTATTAGAACATTTAAAAGTTGACTTACAAGACTCACGAGTCCTAGTTCGACAGATTTTAGTAGCTTGATTAATCAGATTTATCCAAAAGGATTATTCACAAGATCAAGAAATTGAAAAATAGTTGTAAATTTATTTTAGAAATAACAAAGAGAGCTACTTTACAAGAATTCCAACGAAAACAAAGGTAGTACAATAAGTGATCATTTATATGAGCATTACTTAAAAAGCAAAGATTCAGAATTTCAAACTGAGAGACCTAAAAGTAATTTATCGAAATTTAAGATAATTGACCCTCTTAACATAATAGAAAAAAACTAAAATCACAATATAAATCTTCAGCAACAACTGAATTAACATAGATAGAAACAATCTGATTAAATTTTGAATGCTAAGAGTAGCAGGAATTTAAAATCAAGAAACCAGGATCAATCACCTGTTATAAACTATTTCAATACTCTTGGTGAGTAGAAAGAAAAGTAGCTTGTAAAAACTGAATAGCAAAAGAAACAATAAACTTTTCACTTAATGCTTAAAACACCAATGAAAACTTAAGATTAATCTAGTTTAGAAGAGATAGTCCTGGATCCAAGAAAATATCATGAGGAAGATTATGACATTCATGATACCAGGTTAAAGAAATTTTACAGTCACTTAGATCATATTAATCATAAGAGTGTCTCAACATTTTAGTACTTCAAAAGATATAAGCTATCTTAATAGGAGCTTAATAAAGGAGATGTTTAAGAATCAGTTAATTACAAACTCCAGAATAACATTCATTCCTAAGTAAGTTATATTAATTTATGAAAGTTTTAATTTTAGTACCAAACCACAGATTATTTCCCTCAGTGGATAGTAGACGAGATGCAAAAGATAGAACAAAATACTAGTTTCTCAAATCAAAATATTTTCAAACTTTGCTAAAAATTACATAAAGAAAGAGGAATAAACGATAGAAGAGCAATTTGTAATTACCTTAAAAATAAGGTTAATTTCTTCAAAGACATTGAAAAAGAGAAGCTAGAGACTTTGACTTAAAAAATTGCTACTCTAGAGTATGAACCTAATCAAACTAGTAAGAAAGCAATTATTATTCAAATATTTCATTTTAGTGATTAAGCAGGGTGATGAAGGAGATTTTCTTCTTATAATATACGAAGGCAAGGTAGAGATTCAGGTCGATGGGAGAAAAGTAGCTGAAGCTGGTCCACATACTTTAATCGGTGAAGCAGCTCTTGAATACAAATAAAAAAGGAAAGCTTCAGTCTTGGCTATGACAAAGTGCAAATGCCTGGCTCTTTATAAAGCAGACTATGATAGCGCAGTCGCTTTATTCAAATCCTAACAGAAACATTAAAATTAGAATTTACTTAGACAGTTGCACGTTATTGGGGATTGGAATATAATTAAGATCAAAGGATTTTCTAGGCTTCTAAATGAGGTTCAGTTTCCAAAAGGCAAAAGTAAGAATTTTTCATAAGTTTAATATTTATAGTTATCTATGAGATTGGGGATTCTCCAGAGACTCTGTATATAATTAAGAGAGGAAGAGTTTCATTAGAAATCCTATACGAAATTGAGAGAACAAATTCAATACCAGTAGCTTAAAAACAATGGGAAATTCAACGAACTTTTCATGTAGTCCGAAGAAACATTTTAACACTTGGGCAGACTTCGATCTTCGGAATGGAAGAAACGACTTTGGAAAACTCAAAAAGAATTATAAGAGCAAGAGCTCTTGAAGATACTGAATGCTTATAAAACCATATATCTTAACCTTATTTTCAACCGAGACCCCCCCTCTCAGGCCTAAAACGAGGCCCCCCTCCCACCCTAACTAGACCCCCCTCCCACTCCAACAACATCCCTATTCATATGAAAATTTTGATTATCGATGTTTAAATCATTTTCCTTCATGACATATTGATCTCATATATATTTTTTATGCATAAAATATATAATTTTTTTAAAAATATTTTTTCAACAAATCAAATGCGACTCTTTATTAAATTTCTTATTTAACAACTTCACTTCGTCCGCCGACTATTTTATTGAGGTTCTCCCATAGAAAATTCATTAAAAGTATATTTCTATTTGACTCGATAATAATATAATAAAATTTATGAGCCAACAAACTCATATAACTTTATTTTAATAGAGTTGTAATCACTTTATTAATCTGTATTCGAAATATGATTAATTTTTATAATAAATTTTTCCAATTTTCTATAATTATTACTATTAACATTTTTATAGAAACGAAGAGTTATGGAAAAAAAAATTCATATGAAAAAATATTAAATAAAACCTATTTTAAACATGTATTATTAATTTCAAATTAACTATCTTTAAATAAATCAAGAAGTTATTTATATTTAAATCAGTCCCTTTACAAACTAATTAATAATACATGTTTAAAATAGGTTTTATTTTAATATTTTTTCATATGAATTTTTTTCCATAACTCTTCGTTTCTATAAAAATGTTAATAGTAATAATTATAGAAAATTGGAAAGATTTATTATAAAAATTAATCATATTTCGAATACAGATTAATAAAGTGATTACAACTCTATTAAAATAAAGTTATATGAGTTTTTTGGCTAATAAATTTCATTATATTATTATCGAGTCAAATAGAAATATACTTTTAATGAATTTTCTATGGGAGCACCTCAATAAAATTGTCGGAGGACGTAGTGAAAGTTGTTAAATAAGAAATTTAATAAAGAGCCGCATTTGATTTGTTGAAAAAATATTTTTAAAAAAATGATATATTTTATGCATATAAAATATATATGAGATCAAGATGTCATGAAGGAAAATGATTTAAACATCGATAATCAAAATTTTCATATGAATAGGGATGTTGTTGGAGTGGGAGGGGGGTCTAGTTAGGGTGGGAGGGGGGTCTTGTTTTAGGCCTGGGAGGGGAGTGGGAGGGGGGGGTTTCGGTTCGGAACACCTAATATCTTCTGAAAAAAATAAGAAATATAAATGAAGCCAATAGATTAACTCATTAAAAGAATTATTTTTTAGATTTAATTTATACTCTCTTTTATTTTTTGAGTAAATAATAATTTAGTTTTAATAAATTCCCTATTTAACTAAGAATTATTTATTCTACCTATTCCATAATTTTTTAAAAGGGTTTTATGCGAATAAAACAGCTTTCATGGAATATTTTAATACTGACGATAAAGAGAAGTTTAAGCAAATAATTGCTGACTATACTGATTTTGAGAAAGAAGGAAAGCAATTGCTTTTTGAAATACAGAACAAGAAAAACATTGTAAATTCAAATTTCTTTGTTAAATTCCTTGTTTAGAGCAATATTTAAATAATCATACGTAAAATAACTTATCTAAGTGAAAAATTTGAGAAATAAATTAAAATAAGAGATTTATTGCATCACTATATTTCACAATAATTCCTTTAAACCTATGCAAAGAGAAGTAGTAAAAGTTGATCTAGAGACTTTACCTTAAATGGCTCGTAGATTATTCGAAGAAGGTAAAACTAGGGAGCAGGCAAGGTAGCAAATCAGAGAAATATTTCATGATCCGAATGATGAGAACAAGAGAACCATTTACTTTCCTTCTATATTATTTTATAGTTTATTGTAGCAAAGATCAAGAAGTATATTATGAAATTTTGGAGAGATGGTCCGATCTAAGTGAAAGAAAACTAGGTTTAGTAAGGGATATAGTAGGTTCCTTAAGAATAGGAAAAGTAGGAAAACTTAGAGTAGATATAAGCCTTATAGAATCAAGAAATAAATCATGAAAATTCAATACAGCTTGATTTTGTAACTCAAAATCCCCAAGAAACTGCTAGAAATTTACTTCAAGATCTAAAATCACTAAGTTAAAAGAATTAAAATGCTTAGAATTTGATTGAGAATAAGGTTGAAGAAAAGAAGAATGAGTAGAATAAAGTTAGAAATATATTTTCAAGTGATATTGAACATTATGCTCTATAAGAGTAGAGGAAAATTTTAGAGGTAAATGCAGAGCCTTTAAGCATTCATCAAAATTAGCCTGATTTTTTCTCTAGACTTCAATAGCAGTCTATTCATCAGAATCCACTTCAAGAAAGCATTAATAACTAAATTATGCAAAATAATAACCCAGCTCGGTTTTAAGAACGGTAATCTAAAAAACGATTAATTTTAGATAGACTATCAAGTGTTATTGAAGAGTAGGATATTTTGGAATAGAGGCTTAAAAGATTGAAGACTGAATAAAAGTTACTGTCTGAATAGCTTGCAAATTGTTAAGACTGAATTCTTTGATTATATTTATAGTATTATCATGATGAGCTTGATTATAAATTATTTTAATTAAAAATCATAAACTTAGGCATACTCAATAGGGAGATTTTGAATTACTTCAAAAGATTTAATTTTCAAGTTTAATAAATTATTAAAGTTAAAATGAATCCTCAAGGACATACGAGTATGAATTCGGATCTCAACATAAACAAATGTTAGAAATCTTATTTAAATGTCTTTAATCATCATCCTTAACCATTATTTATTGTAGCCCATAAATTTAAAGACTCAGAAATCTAAGAAGACATAAGTTATGGAATGCCTCTATACGATAAGTCCAATGATAATACTGCCAAAAGTTAAGATTTTACGAGTGCTGAAAATACTGGAAGCACCCAAATTCAATATTAACTTCACCCGCTTAGATGGTGGCTGCAAATATTCTTCACTACAGCCCTGCTTTCTAATGGATTTATAATGGTAGGATTCAGTCCTGTATCTTCAAATATTGCAGCTATATACAACTGCCAATAGATTATAGTTGATCTATAATGTCTCCTCTTTCTGATCATGTTCATACCTGCCAGAACAAAGTTATAATTAAATCTGATTGAAATATGCAAATAGTAATTAAATTTAAATGCCAACTTTCTTGTTATTAAGGTATTAGATCTTTATGGACTAAGAGCATGTGTAAGAATACTGATAGATCTTGATAATTTCTTTTAGTTATTGATTGGCTCCGTTATGACAATTTCTGGTTGCTGGTTAAGATAGATAGTAACTGCTGTTCCGAACTTTGGAGTCGTCTTCCCTGGAACAATTCTATGCGCTACAGCTTAAGTTTTCTTTATCAATACTGGCAGTAAACTAGCCACGAATTGGTTCGGTGATAATCAAAACCCCAAAACCCCTTAGTGAGATTTATAAGTGCTTTGATTTGTAGGGTATAGTTGGGGTCTTATTGGGGTTAGTAGGAATT